>PVJX010000003.1:0-158015 GCA_004027295.1 Dolichotis patagonum | reverse complement strand
TTATGTGGTTTGTCAACTAGTGATTTATGGTTTTTTTTTTTTTTGAGGTTTTGTATTGTTTCTACCCTTTTTTCTGTATTGCTTTTTTTTCTCTTTAAATAAAATTAAAAAAAAAAAATCTTTAACCCTGAGGCACCATCTTCCACACAACGGAAATGTCAAAAACAACCTCCGTGAAGGATCCATTGTTGGTGATATCTTTCTCCATCTTCCTACTTAGGAAAATTAGAAGCTGGCAACTTTTCACCTCTTTCCCCTAATACTTTTGGTGCTTTTGTGTTTAGAAATTTATCCGTCCTAGCTTCAGAACGGAGCCATCTGGCCTCACCAGTGAAAGCGTGCAGAAGCAGACTGTCCAAGGCAGTTTTCCTGGGCCACAGCCTGGTTTATTAAGTGGGGAAACAGATTAACCTGCATATTAATCTAGCAATTCAGAAATCTTAACTGAGCATCTGCTGTATGCCAGGCAGTATCCCTAGCATGGATAACAGAGTAATTGATCTCTGCGCGATCGTCTGCTGAGCTGAAGAAACGTTGCCACTGTAAAAGTCCAGACTGGCACAGAGGCACGGAGACTGCACAAGGTGCTGGCAAGGGGTGGGGGAGCGGCTGCTGTCTGGGTAAGGCGTGTGACCGAGATCGCGGAAAGGACTTTTTTTCTATATTTGTATATTATGATTGTCTCTGTTTCAGCCGGGACATGGACCTCTCAGGCCCAGGCAGGGGCAGCTGACCAGCCCTTATGCACCGGTGTCCTACGAGAAGCCACATGAGCTGGCTCCACACGTGGGCTACCCAGCTTCACCAAGGACAGCTCTACCCTCAGACCTGCTGTCTGTCCCCTGAGGTCCTAATCACAGCCATCCTCATTTTGTACCTTTTCTGGTCCTGCCTAGCTACATATCTGCTATCCACCTTTCTTTCTTTCTTTCTTTCTTTCTTTCTTTCTTTTTTGTCCCTTGTGGTACTGAGGATTGAACCCAGGGTCTCACACATGCCAGGCAAGAGCTCCACCACTGAGCTACCTCCCCCAGGCTGCTCTCCAGCCTCAGGATACTAAGGGTACCAATGGTCAACTAAAACCTGCTTGTTAGACTGGAACGAGTTGGTGGGCAGAGAGGCTGGGCACACATGGAAAGCATATACCTATCTATCAGTCATTCAACTAACATCTATTAAACTCAGTGTGTGCTAGGCCTTCTCCATAATGCCAGGAGAATTAAGACAATTGACATTTAGTTTCTGATCTCAAGGTGAGAAACAAACCCACAGAGAATCACATCACAGTGTAGACTGGTAAGAGTCACAGTCAAGGCCTGTACAAGTGGCAGGAACAACACAGAGTCCAAGCAGCAGTATATGCCTGGAAAGTCTTCATGGAGGAGGTGTCCTTACCCAGGATGGCAAAAAAAATGAATGAGAAGCCACCAGCTAAATCCTGCTTATCAGTAGCTATATTTATTTTGGCACCTGCATGTGGACACACACACACCACTAATGGTGTCTTGTTTAGGACTAAAGCAGTCAGAAAAAACAGGACTTCCCGAGGACCACTGACACCTCACTAAGCTGTCCTCCCCTGGCAGGCCAAGGCCCTGCATAGGCTGAGGTGACAGCTACAGGGCTGGGTGGCCTTGCTAATAGACCTGCCACTTGGAATAGCCCTGACATGAGCAAATAAAGTTCATTCCAGATCTTACAGGCTCAGGCTGAGGCACCGTGTGACAACTGCAATAGCCATGACTTCAAGGAAAAGCAAGTCTAACCCTTAACACCACACTTATTACCCAAGTCAACAAGGTAATTGGGGCAAAATCATACTCAGCCTTACAGAGGGTAGGGATTATGTCATGAGAACGTGTCAGCCATTGTGAGCTCAGTGTGTTTAGGGTCAGGGCGGCAAGGGAGCACAGGGCTTAATTCTCCTCCCAGCGCCATGCTAGGGAGGGAGCTCATTCTGCAGCAGGTGCCCAGGTGGCTGCCAAGAAAATGCTCAGGCTCACCCAAGGGTTCAAAGCGCAGGACAACCTGAGCCAGACTCACGTTCTGCAGCTTCAGGACGGAAGCCAAGGAGAAGGACAGAGGAGGAAGTGAGCATTGATTCTGTTCACATCAACAGGCAGAAAACGAGGCAGTGCAGAAGCACTGGCTAAAAGTCACTGCCTCGATGGGCACAAAGAGGGAGGCGACCTTCAGAGCCCACACAGCATCCAGTGACAGCTTAAGAATGAATTCGTACATCTAACCAACCGTGAAGACACATCTACCAGTAAATTAGGTTCCCGAGCCTACTGGGCTTCTTCAATAGACACAGACGTCCAGCAGGAAGGGCCTGGAGAGCCCCCCAGACCAACTCCCCTGCGTTACAGGAGAAACAAGCGTGGTATGGCGTGGAGTGGGAAGAACACTGGCCTGGGACGGGAAGGTCTCCCTCTCAGGAGCTACAGAACCTCAGACAGGAATCTCAGCTTCAAGGCTGCAATCTGCTTGGGGTAGAAGATCTTTCAGACTGATGTGAGTACCCTGAAACATAAGTAAGAGATGGAAGAGCCTCCCGAGGTGTAGGTATCAGCCTCTGTTTTGAACAGGATGAAACCACAAGATCCCAAAGGGGAGGTGATTTAAACCAGAGATCAGCCAGTGGCCAATCAGAATTTCTGAGTCCTTGTTCTATGTTTTTTTTGTTTGTTTGTTTTTTGTTTTTTGTTTTTTGTTTTTGCTACTAATATGGAAAGAGCTCCTCTACTTTGCCTACCCACATGGGAAGAATTTTGGGTGCAAATCTTGGCTTCTCAACCAGCTTTGGACGCAGGAAGGACCACAAACCAGGCCAGGACTTCACAAGCACTTCTGAGGATGCTGAAGATAGTGGGGAGGACAAAGCCCCTTTCCCTGTCCTAACCATCTCCTGGCTCCTCCTCCCTCTTCTATTTACATGTCAGAAATCTCCTTGGTGATCACCTTCCTGTGGCCTTGAACATGCCTTGCAAGTGTGACCCTATTGCAGGACCTTTGCACTTGCTATCTGCCCTGCCTAGGACATTGTCTGGGTGTTTGATTGGCTGCCTCCCTCACTCCTTGCTTTCCTCTCTGCTCAATGAAGCTTTCTCCACCCATCTCTCCCCTCTCCTTTCCCTCTCCACAGCAGTTATCACCAACTGACATATCAGTTGCTTTGCTTGTTCATTTCATGCTATCTCTCCACTTTGCAAACAAGAAGGTACAGTTTTATATCTCTGTTGTATTCCCCGTTCCTAAAAGAGGGCCTAGGGCATAGCAGGCACTCAACAGATATTTGTTGATTGAATAAATGAATGTTAAATATTAGTAATAACAAGAATTATTTTTCTGCCAGCCACTGTGTTGAGCGCTTTATACAGATTTCTTCACTGAAATCTCAAAGCCTTAACAAGTGTACTGTTATACCTATTTTACAGCAGGGACCAAGGCATAGAGAGGTAATGTAACTCAGTTAGGGTTGACTAGCTGGTAAGAGAGGGTGCTCCTGTGGGTTCCAGCTCCTTTGCACTCTAAAACCACTTCTTTTCCAACTGAAGGGAGTTGGCATGTTTCCTTCTTCTCAGTTGTGATGGTTTATCATGATTGACAGCTTGACTGGACTGAAAGACTTCTGAATGAAGAAGTGATTAGCTCATGGGGGCCCCATACTCACCGGTGAATTATTCCAATGATGTTCAAGGCTGAACATGCATTGGAGGTGGGGCTCTGGGGGCAGGGTGGGGTGTGACTTTGGAGGGTATATGTCTCATTGATACCTTCCCTGTGCTCTGCTTCCCAGCAGCCATAAACTAAAAAGTTTCACTCCACTAGGCCCTCCCACCGTGTTACTTCTGCCTTGGAGCTGGCCAGCCATGGACCGAAACTCCGAGACGGTGAGCCCTTGCTTCCTTTACTTGTGGTGGTCAGGTATTTGGCCCCAGCAGCAGGAAAGCTGACCAATACATCCAGGTTCATAACTGTAAAAATGAAATGGTCTGAAAACATTACAGAATGTCTACATGCTCCGATTTCGCAGCAACAACCAAGTGTTCACACACTTCCCTGTTTTTCACCAACTCCTCCACCTACTGACGGGAAAGGCGAGGACCACAGACTATACCGTGTAGCTCTGCTCTGAACCCGAAGGATCAAATCATCCCAAGTTTCCTGGTTATCTGCAAACTGGAGTTAAGGGTCCATGAGAAAATCCTATAATCCATTTTGCTTATAAAAACTTGAAAATTTCATAAATCCAGACCCTTTACACTGTGGCCGCTGGGCTTTTTCACCTGCTTGTCCTCTGCCCAGAAGGTCACTTGCTTCCTGGGCTTCTCATGGGTCAATTCCTCATCAGACTAGGGGTCAACTTCTTAGCATGGCCAGCCCATTAGATGTAGCACCACTGGGAGGCTATCAACACACCAGATTTATTTCCATCCAGCACTTACTGCTACCAGGAAGGATCTTTCTATTTATTTACTTGTTTACCTTCTCTCTTCCCTCTTTATCATACGGACTTCAGGAGGGCTGAAACGCAGTTCACCAAGCCCTCCCTGATCTCACCTCTGCCTCAGTGTTCTTTTATCCAACTCGGATACAAATGGAAAACAGCCCTGAGCTTTGAGCAGCAGTGGCTCTCAGCCCTGGGGTGAGAAGACCTTCTTTAATTAATTAATTTGTCTATTTACTTAAGAGAAAAAGGACACAAAAAGAAAAACAAAAAGCAAAAGAGACAAACCCGAAATAATAACAGTATAGGCTTTCAAAACAAGATGATAGCAATTTAACAATGGTTGTAATATTCCATGCATACTGTGCCTTCAGAAGGGTTGCTTAGATGAGCAGATATGGACGTGCAACATTGATCAGATCATACGAGTATTAACTTCTTTTCCAAGAACTAATACAATTAGTAGTATGGTCATCTTAGGTATATTATGTAGGTATATACAAATTTACGTCTTTTTCCTTTTTCCTTCCTTCTTTCCTCCTTTCCCCATCCCAGTCACTTGTCCCCTTTGGGCAGTTTCTTACCCTTACACAATATTTATTGAAGATTTTTTTATCTTATTTGCTCTTTTGGTTTCTTACACTATGAAGACAAATACAGTATTTACACACGAGTTTGATTTATTTCACTTATGAGCGTGGTCTCAAGTCGCGTCCATTTACCTATAAAAGCCTCGATGGACTTTCTTTATCGCTGAGAAGATCTTCTTGTTCCTCAGGTCCAGCAGCCACTGGAGCCCCTGTCCACTCTCCACCGCTGCCCACTGTTCTCTGGCAGCAGCGCCACTCACACCGGTCACTTTCGGTACCAACAGCCTCTGGCACAGCCAGCACTTAGTGTACCAGTTCAGCCTGCTCCGTGCCAGAGAACGGTGCATAGGCAAGAGTATGCCATCCATTCGGGGCGTGGTGGCGCACACCTGTAATCTCAGCTTCATGAGGGGCTGAGACAGGAAGATCTCGAGTTTGAAGGTAGCTGGGCAAACATAGCAAAGCCACGTTTTAGAGTAAAAAATTTAAAAAGAGCTGGGGGTGAGTGGTAAAGCACTTGAATAGCGTGTGTGAGACTTCAGGTGTCATCCCCAGTACTGGAAAAAAGAACTCTGAAACAGTCTTATAGGCTGTAGCATAGCGGGGAGCCATGGGTGGACAACCCCCTAAGGATATGGGGAGGTTGTTTACATGGAAGTAAAAGGCAGGGGTCACACATGAGCAGGCTTCAGCTGTAGCAGGAGAGGACTCATACCTGGCCCTGATTGAAGACAGCTACAGAGGGACGGAATCCTCTGGGACGGACCCAAGACCAAAGCCAGTGCACCCCAGAACATCCCTGGAGTGTCTGATGTTACTGTGCATGGCTGCATGGCATAGAGGGCAGGCGGGGAGCCTGGGTCCTCCTCTCCTGTCCCGTTAGGGTCTGGCAGCCTTTGGAGTTAAGCTTCTTGCAGAACTTGCTGAATGGGTGCAGAGAGGGCGTCTGCAGTACAGAACGATTACACAGCACACCTAAGGGCAAACACAGGTAACAGAAGGAGCTGGGAGCCCAAACCACCCAGCTGTTCAGTGGCACTGTGGGTGTCTCTTCCAGAGTCAGCACCAGGCTGGGCCCGGGCTTGTGGCAGCAGGTAGAAAGGGAAGGTCCCTGCTCTGCAGGCCTCCCAGGCTCCAGCTCCAAACCCAGCGGCCCTCCTTCCCGCCTTCTGGGCCTCCATTTTCTTTCATCTGTAAGTACTTTTCCACCGACGAACACTTTCTCATAGGAGCTGTGTTTGCATATAAGCAGGGGCCAGAGCTGTTTTTAAGCGGCCGGTAAATGCCGTCACCTTAGAACCCCACGTAAGCAGTGAGGGCGTCTTCAGTGTGACCCTAACACAGTGCTCAGGCTGCTGACACCAAAGCGTGCATCCACCTCTTATCCGGAATTCAGTTGCATGGGGTATCTTAGCTCTTTCTGCTCTTTTTCCCCTTAATTCTGAAAACTGTACATGTTTTATGGATAAGAAACCTTGGCTCAGTAAGAACAAAGAACTTCAGTAATTCGCCCCAAAGGCACATGCCAGTCAGAGAGTGAGAACCAGCCTTGTCCAGGCTCAAAGAACTGACTGACCTCTTCTGAGTTCAGTGCCCCTGACCCATTAGGGCTCTTTTAACGCCTTTCTCAAAGACCCCATGCTCTTGAGCCCAAGCCAGTCCTGGCACGGCTGGAGAGTTTCGTGCCCCCGAGGACCATCTTGCTGTGGAAATATCTGCTTGCCTCCAGCAAGGATGCATTTCTATATTTTTAAATCCTTTTATGGGGCAGGGGAATGTGCCAGGAATTGAACTCAGGATCTTATGCTTGTCAGGCAGGCCCTGTACCACTGAGCCCTTTAAATAATTTTTAGCCTTTTGCTGATTGTAAAAATGATATAAATTGATTAGTCAAACAGAATACACCAGTGGAAAAGAAAAGATTCTACTACGCACAGAACAGGACAGTTTGATAAGTTTTTATGTATTTGTGTACACTAACTTGAATAAATAACATTGAGCCAGAGTTGATCACATCCGATGTGATCCTATTTATAAGAAGTTCAAAAAGAGTCACAGCTGCTCTGTAGTGACCGAGGTCAGGATACTGGTTCCTGGAAGTGGGGAGTCATTGGGAAGAGCCATGAGGGAACTCTCTGGGCTTCTAAACTGTCTTTTAGTTCTTGATCCATGTGATGGTCCTATATGTGCATAAATACATAAGGAATTTAAAGGCTGCAAGATCTGTATACTTTTCCATTGGTAGATTACACTATGATAAAACATTTAAGACAAGCCAAGTGAAACATGCTCTTTTAAAAATTGTTTAAAGTAGACAAAAAAAAAAATTTTTTTTTTGAGACATGGCCTATGTAGTCCAGGTGGGCCTTGAACTATGTATCCCAGGCTGGTCTCCAACTGGTGGCTATCCTCCTGCCTCGGCCTTCCGAATGCTGGGATTATAGGCATGTGCCACCAAACCCAGCACCAATTTTGTTTAATAATCTGTATTTTCACCACTGGGAAACAACATAACTAATGCTTTTGTGTGTATTCTTCCAGATCTTTTCATGAGCATTTCCTGAGAAAGGAATCCCGAGCCTAATATCAATCCTTGGATGTGCTAACTTATTTAGGAGTCTAATTTCTTGGACATGTCTTTCACTTACCCAGGAAGCCGTGAAACAACTAGATTTAATTTGGCCATTTTTAGAAGAGCATGGAACAATTAACGGCAAATAAATGGAATTAAAATCAAATTGAATGCAGCCTTTCAGTATGATTTTAAACACAGCAATGAATATGAAATGAAAGCTCGGCTTGGAAGGACTCCTGGGAGCCTGAGCACCACCTACTGGCCGTAACCTGCCATGACGTCCACATCACCTGCATGTGCGGCCTTCCGGTTTAAAACCTCCGCGGCGTCTCTTTTTTCTTCTTTTTTCTGTTCGTTTACCTGTTTCCCTCTAGAAATTTCCACAAAAATTTTGCTGCTTTAGTGCACTGGGTGGGGGGGGGTTTACTGGGCACTGAAAAGTTCCTAGAACACAGATGTATCGTAATCAATATGCAATGAACGAATAAAAGGATGGAAGGACACGAGTTTGGTTCGTTTGGGCTCGGTTTGGTTGAACCTCGAACTTGAACGCATAGCCTTTGCACTGAGCTATGTGCCCAGCCTTTTATTTAAAAAATTATTATTATTATTATTATTATTATTATTATTTTACTTTTTAAAACAGAGTCTTGCTAAGTTGCACAGCTGCCCAGGCTGGAATGAGCTTGCCATTCTCCTGCCTCAGCCTCCCAGAGCGCTAGGATTCAGGGTGTGGCATCACACCTGGCTTGGATGTACATTCTGGTGCCTCATTATTAAATAAGGGAATAAGCCCAGCCCTACCTGCCTAGCAGGCCTTCTTGGGAGATGGGTTAGATGACGGCTGGTGCAGACCAATACGAATGTAGAAGAAGATGCCAACCGGATGCCAGGGTCTGTGGGAGCCAAATGATGGCCAAGGCGCCCCCCAGAGAGGCCCTGTGTCAGAAACAGTGTAAAATATCTGGCGCCGGGGACTCAGCGGGCACCTGATAAATGCTAGCTCATTTCCCTTTCCCTTTCCCCTGCGATGCGCCCAGCTCCCGGATCCATTCCCTGGGGTCTGAGGAGCTTGGAACTGACATGTCCTTTCCTGGGCCCCTACCAGGAGGCAGTGAGGCTCAGTCACACGAGCAGACCCAGGGTCAGAGGCGGGGCCGAGCCACGCCCTGGCTGGGTGACCTTGAGCAGGTCAGCTCGCTGGGAACAACACAGAAACCCGTTTCAACAGGACCAGGCAAGGAGGCAATGAATGCCCAGGCAGACGCTTTGTGAGCTAAAGCTCTGCAGCCAGGGTAAGGTGTAGCGGGGAACATCGGGCCCACGCCTGACCTGACTCAGCGTTATGCTGCAGGGCGTGTCACTCTCACGGATCCAGCTCTGGCGTCTACCTACGGAATCCAGCCCTGCTTGCAGCTGCGGGCGCAGCAGTCTCGGCCTCGCGGCACTGCGCATGCGTGTCACGCTAGCTGCGCCAGGAGCCGGAGTTCAGCGCAGCTGAACAGCTTAATAAAGAAGTAAATAAAGGGTTTCGCGGTGGGAGAGTAAGTCCTGTGCTTGCCTAGCATGTATGTGAGTTCAACCCCAGCACAGAAAATAAAATTATTCCTTTTACGCTGAGCTTGTGTCCCACACAGGCCTAGCCATACTGGCTTTTTAAAACAGTTAAGTTTCACCCACTTTTTGTTGGACCATTGATTTCTAAATTAAATGTAGGCTTTGCATCACATGCACGCTAGATAAACTCAATCTTACTGCTTTCATCTCTGATACAGGCTATTAAAATATTTTTACTAAGTCTATCCCATGCATTTCAGCCGGCAGGCTTTGTAAAAGGTGAACGTTTCCACAGTGCATTTATTCTTCCCGGAGGAGTCTACTGAGCGCTGACTACTCCCCACCATAGGGAGACAGGGAGTCAGGTAGGAGCCAGGAGATGAGAACAGGTGTCTGACTGGGGTGGCGGGAGTCACAGCGGAGGCGGGCACTGGCGGCTGCAGCCACCTCGCAGTGGCAAGAAGGTTTCTAGACCTCACATTTCTTCCTAAGCACACCACTGGGCCATATTCTCTGGACCTGGTGATTCTTAGCACGTCCATATTAGTCTTTCTTCCTGGCAGATGAAACGATGAAAACCATCGTGGTGGGCCTCGTGATTTCTTCTGCTTCCAGACTAAAAAAAAAAAAAAAAGTGCAGGCGGCAACAGTCATTCTGTACTCCTCTTTCTGACCTCTTGGTGCCATCGCTGCGCCCTTGTACCCACATTCATACAGTGAGAACCAGTCACACTCCTACCATGGGCCATGGGCTGTGCTGGGCTCTGCTGCCTTCTCTTAAATCCTCAGCTCCAAATTCATTCTGGGGTGCAACGCTGTCCCCATCTTGGTGGCTTCTCCTGTCCTGGGTCTTGCATCACAGCCTCTGTCAAAGCCCAAGTATCTGCCTTACTCCACTGGCTTCAGACGGGGCACCCAAGACCCCATGAAAAGGTGCTGAATCCTACACGGGAGGAGGGACATGGGGCACCAGGTCACAGAGTCTCTCTGCTAGCAGTGCACTGCAGAGACAGTTCAGGAGTCTCAGGTCTGTAATCAGACACACCTGTCACTTTCCACGTCCTGCTCTGAGCTTGATGGGGGGGAAAAATTTAAGTGAGTAAACTAGAAGATATTTGAGTTCTTTGCTAGGTCAAATATTCTTATTCTTTTCCTGTTAATTCCTGATTAAACCTTCTACTCCATTCTAATCTACCTTAACAGAGAAACAAAAAATTCACAGGAAGAGGCAGAAGAAAGGGAAAAGAGTGTAACCAGGCAGCCTTATAAAATGGCACATCTGCTGGAAATCAGTAGCCTGAAGCTGATAGACAAGGACAAAGAGTTAAAGTTTCAGAGTATCCTAAGAGTCTTCCTTGCCCATCACAAGATTTTTTTTTTTTAGGCCCAGGCTAATCTTCTCCAGGCTTAAGCTCCATGCTAATTGCCTGGAAGGCTTGAATAATGCGTGGCCTTTCTACCCTGGGATGGTTTGGGTGGTAATCTCTGATGTGTCCATCCTTTCACGTCAAGAACTGTTAATACACAGCTATTTGAAAAGGAAGCTCCTTAACCTGGGTCTCTAGCTCCTCACCTGTGCATGACAAAGAGTTCCTCCTTGGTCCTTGGCTCCCCAAGGTCTTTGCTTCTATGATCCCAGGTGCCTCAACCTGAGATTCCACATACAGCTCATAACCAGCAGCAAACCATGTACACACTTAACAAAAATGAATGCCATTTGATGATTAAACTCAAAAAGAATTATGCAATTAGCAAAGGATGGTGATCACACAACATGTGATTCTAATTGCACTGCATGCAAATGTTTTGCTAAATTAGATAAATATGGGTTTGGAGTCACTCTGATGCACAGACTGAGTTGTAAAGTTAAGGAAAATATAGAAGTTAATTATAAAACAGGAGTGATAAACATAGGGTGCATGCATGGGACCGATTAGGATTATTAAACAAGTAATCATCTCATGCTGAAGGTGGAATGTTATAGGAGTCCCAGGCCTGTAGTCTATTATACAATGAACTTGCTGTGTTTCACAGCACATGAAAAATACACTTCATTTTTACAAAGCACCTGTCATCTAGGAATAGCAGCCTCAGAAGCACCTGGAAGCTGGCTGGCCAGTCTGCCTGGTGGGTGGTACTGCAGTATATTTCTGGCCCACTAGCATTCCTGCTTTTTTCTCCTTGGTATCCAAATTCAAAACCTTACAGTCTGTGCCTCTTTGTCTTTATTCCTGTTCTGTGTACCTAACTGGTTACTGAATCATGCCTGTTTCTCCCAGTATCCCAAATTATCCAATGCACATTGCTAAATCTAGAAGTCCACGAAGTAGGTCTTGCAAGAGGACGTGCCTATGACTGGCCAGAACTTCCTATGCAAAGGTAAAAGAGTATTGCAAAGACAGCTTTGGTGGGAGCCTGGTTGGCCTGCAGCCTGCTCAGATCTGACCTGTGGGTCCGCTGTTAAATCTTTGACAAGTTGGTTCAACAAGCTGTGCCCTGGTCTCAGCTCTGTCACCTGCTTCTCAGACTCGCTGCAAGGCTTACAGGAATGATTACAAACGCACAAGGACACTGCCTGGCACAGAGTAAACACTCCACAAATGGCTCATTTGCTACTATTCAGTTTTCTCTGCTCATTACTGCAAACATTAGGAAGAGTAAATGTCTACTGTGTTCAGTGCACTGCACTGATGACCACAGTGGAGGGACACACACACACACACACACACCATCTGCTCTCACTGGGATATGCAAGAACATGTTGGTCCCCAAAATAATCACAATGAAGCAACCTGGGAGATGTACTGGTCAAGGATTACAAAATGCTTGAAGATGGATCATTCTTGAAAAGCAACTGGAGAAAACTTCACTAAAGTGAGGCCATGATGACGTTGGTATAGGAGGGGATGGAATTTTAAAGCGGGGTGGGGAAGTACAAGATGCTGCATGCGCAAAGACGCTGAGGTCAGAAGGTCTGAGGCAACCTTCATGTATTGCAGGAGTGATGGGCCAGCCTGGACTGGAACCTGGAGGACAACCTGAGGGGGAGGTGTCTTCATGTCAAGCCCTGAGTTCTGACTTTCTCCAGTGAGCCAGAGTCCCCAGAATGTTTTAAAGGATCTGCTCTAGGACAAAGTAGCATAAAATGGAGATGGACCCTGCAGTTAAGCAGACAGGATGGAAAGGGAACACCTGGTGACACAGGAAGCTGAAAGACTGCCACACCAGCCCAAAGTGTGGTCATGAGGGTGTGGGTAAAGAGGCAGGCATAAGGGGATGTTGGGACCCAGTGGCAAGACTTAGTGACCAAGTCAATACCCAAGGCAAGAATAAAGATGAGCAGATGACTGTAGGGCTCTGGGCTTGGGCCACAGGAAGGAAAGAATGTGTGCTGGTCAACCAGACATCCGGATTCCTAGTTACCCAGCATGGGATCCAACAAGGCTCTCTGCAGCGGGAAGGCAGCTCAGGGTGGAATTTCTGGACACAGGCTAGAGCATCAGTGGCTAGATACCCTCTGCTGGCTTCATTGCCCCAGCAAGCTGTCAGCGCTCCCAACACTTCCACCTCTGCCTTCTTTGCAAAATGGGCTGAGAACATCCCACTTCTCAGGGATGTCACGAAGATCAAAGAGACAGCCCAGTGCTGACATCAAGTCCCTGCCTAGTGTCTGCCACCCAGGGAGCTCTCAGGAAAGCTGGATTCACCTGGTGAGTCTGGAAGGTTTCTCCCAGGCTCTCATCAAACGCCCATCCTTTTCTCTTCCCAGGCTGTTCCGGCAGGGCTGGCTTCTGCATGCCTTCCTGGACTTCCTGTCACAAAGGTCACGGTGCTGATCTCAGGGGCTGCTGACCAGTCAGCTGATGAGTGTGTGAACTTCAAAGGCCTGTTGACACAGCTGCACTCCACCGGGAGCGGGGCAGGCCCACCTGAAACGCTGAAGCCTTGGGAGAGTAGCACAGTCCCATGAGGACCAATACACCACCCCGGTTCCTACAGCACTGCTGTTTAGTCAACAAAAGTTCAACCTGTGAGAGCAAACTGGTCCACCGAATGGACCTGAATCTTATTCTTACCCATTCTCTGTCCCCGCAGGGCACTGCTCACAGCTGACTTCTCATTGCAAGAGCATTTGCCCTTCAGCCGAACTGCTGTTTATTTTCAAAAATATGTATCCTGAGTCCTCTGGGATAGTTCTTTTTAAAAGGTCCAGGCAGACAGAAAGACAGGCAGCTGTGCCACAGGGGGCCGAGCCCAGTGCATTGGATTCAAAGGCTCTGCTTTTTCCAGTTTTAAGAGATCGGTATCAGCATAGAACTAAGAACATCCAGAGAGTTAAGGACTCAGTCCCCTTTCTCATGCCACAGTGGTGATGGCTTCTACTGTGGAAACCAGGAAGCTAGCAAGGGACCCGCTCGTCTTAATAAAACTATTTCCTTATCATCAAACAGCAACTGATAAATACATTGTTTTCAATGCTGGCGATGAACCCAGGTATTTGTACTGAGCCCTTCCTTAAAAAAAAATTTTTTTTTGAGACAAAGTCTTGCTAATTTGCCTAGGCTGGGCTCAAATTTGCAATCCCCCTGCCTCAGTCTCTCAGAATGCTGGAATTATAGACATATACCACCATACTTAGCTTTAAGATTTTTATCAGTCTTGTCTTGTTTGGTTCCACATCATCAATGACATCATCAATGAAGTCTTTTTGTCACAGAGATCACTAGCCCCTGTCACAGAGGAAGAAATGGAGGCTCAAGAGGTAAGTGGTTTACCCAAAGTTGCAGAGTTAGTTGGTGCCAGAAAAAAGGGCAGGAGCTGGACTCCTTGGATTTGAAGGTAGTTGGCAAGAATGAACTGAATCCAATTCCATGGTCAGGCCTTCGAGCAATTAAGGTATCTTTGTGCTGGAAGAAAAGAGGACACCAAACACTGGAGAGGTAATATCAACTAACAGAGCAAATAAACTAGACAAGAAACCTTTGCTTCTGATGCACTTACTAATTCTAGTAAAAGATTAAAACACATTATCTTAAAGTAGCTCTCTTCTTCAATGTATCTTTCCCAAACATGTCTATAAACTAAGCCAGAGAGAAGGGGGGTGGGAGGACTTCTCTGTAAGGACAGAAGGAAGCCAGGGAAGAGGGTGAAAGACAGCGGATTCAACTAGCCAGAGAAACAATTTCCTAGCCAAAGATTCTTAGGCACCATCTGGGTATTGGGAATCTCCTCAGAGTGATTAAAGCAAACAAAAATAAAACCAAACACAGATATGCATGTGTCTGCATTAGGATTATATTATTTGTAAGATAATAAATAATAATGATCACTGTTACTGAGTATTTACCACACGCTCCTAGGAAACATTATGCTAAGCAGTTTTCAGCTATTAACTAACTCACTGAATCCACAAGAATCCTTGGAGGCTGTATTTTAATTCCCCTTTTATTGAGAAGGCAGGGGAAAGGGAGGAGTTTGGGAAGGAGGTCAACAGAATTTAATCTATGAGGAGGAGATGGGCTTTCCATCAAGCAAGGTCCTAAGTTCTGTTCACATCTGATCCTGTCTCAGGGAACAATAAAAGATGCCTGTTTTCCAGACCCCAAGTTTCTCCAAGAGCCTCGATCTACAGTGTGACACAGATATAAGTCATATTGTTGTCACAGTGATGCTGGGACAGTTAACAGCTGACATTTTGCTTTACCAATGTCTTTACTGGTTAAACAAATGCCATTTTATATCCTACAAATTAACATTAAAACAATTATGCATTTTTATTCCAAACACTGAATTTGGAACAAAGCTTGGCACTATTTAAAAAACACATGTAGTACTATCCAATTTGCAAGCAAATTCAAATGTAGTTCATTAATAACTACACTCACAAGTGGACTGATTAACTGCAAGCAACTTCCACACTGATAAGTGCTATGAGCTTTCATTGAACATTTTCAGTTAAGGTGGAGAGCACAGCTATCTACTTCTTTCAGAAGACCTTAAGGTTTTTGTCAACAAAATTAATTTATGTGGGTCCTGTTCCATGTCATTCCGTATGAAAAAGCAGAACTGTAAGCAATAAAGCTCTACCACAATGTGTCTGGTATTCTGGAGCATGTTAAATGCAGTAAGATCTGGAAAGCCACGACTTTAAGGGAGTATTCACATGTGCAGGTTTCAGGACAAGCGCATTGTAAGAGTGCTTGGGGACTGCCTGCAACCTTCTAAGGGAAGCGGTGCCGCAGCCTGACAGCTGATCGGCAGTCTGTTCCACCAGCTCAGTGCCCAGCTCCAAGACCACTGAGAACCTGCCGAGGCTTAACAACTGAGTCTATGACCACTGCAGGAGAAACAGATGCCACCCGAGACTCCAAATCAACCACCCTGAAGGACTCAGAGAAGCAACTGTCCATATGAAGTCTACATCTCTGGAAAAGAAAAAGGGGAGAAGGAAAAAGGGGCAGGAGATCAGGAGTAAAGGGAACTTCTGGGTTTGTTGCTGGGCAGTCATTGTGTTCTGTAGTTGATCCCAGTTGGTTCCCAGGCTCAGAGCAAGTAATGTATACGGACTGAAAGGAGAGCACTTACCTTGGACTTGTAGGGATGAAAAATACAGAAACTGTTAAAAGAGAAGTAGAACATAGAAGAAGAAGGAGAGGGAGAAGGAGGAAAAGAAGAAGAAAAGGTACACTTGTTGAATCAAGAAGTAGCAGAGAAATCTATTTAGAAAAAAATAATACCAGCTAATGCTCTGTGCTGGACACTGTTCTATTCCTCGACATAAACTAAAAAAGAACAAGGACTTTGTCTCTTTCACTCATTGTATATACCCAGGACTTAATTTGGGGCATGGTCGGTACCCAGGATACTATTTTTTAGTGAGTAAATAAATAAAACAGAAACATCTAGCTAAAAATTAAAAATAACTCACTTTTCCCCTGGAGAAGTGTTTAAGAGGTGGGTAATTTTATACTCTTTACCTAAACACTGAAGTATCAAGCATGTGTCAGGCACTGAACTTGGCACTGCAGATAAAGAGATAAGGCAACAGCGTACCCCTGTGCTTGGTGGGACAGCATCTACAGTAGAACTCTACTCGGCCAACACACGTCAAGCTCCTGCTCTGGGTCAGACACCTGGCTGGGCATGGAGAGACACACAGGTGAGCAAGGCCCTCTGCCCCTGCTCTGAGTTCAGGGGCACATAGGCGGGAGGCGGCTGTAAGAGAGAAGCATCTACAGGGGTAGGCTCAGAAATGGGATGTGAGGAATCTGCTTGGAGGGAACCAGCACAGATACTTTTCACTGCCAAGTATAAAGCAAAGAGCAGCAGCCACCAAGGAGGGAGGTTATATAGGATTCCTGTACTGAGAGGATTATTTTTATGTAACATATTCCCACTCCTGCTCCAACCAATCTATACATACTCATCTTGGATGCCCTAGAACCTGGAAAAGTGTATTCTTTCAGTCTCCTGAGAAAAAGATGATACGACCCTCAACTCTATAACCATCTACAGGTTGTAATACAATGCAGTGTAGTAATACAATGAAGACAGAACCCACACTCCAGTCCTGTAAAAGTCCTCAGCGCTTAAAAAATTCAGGTAGGATAATTGCTCAATAAATGGCAACAACTTCTGTTGCCATGGCCGAGCCTGTAGCTGCAGATACCTCTCCTAGGCTTCTTTGGACTTTCCCACAGGAAGTACAGCAGGGTTTGGGGATTTCATGTCTATCCAGACAAGCTCTGACCAAACCCAGCTGCTAGGTCAGCACAACCTGCTACGGGCTCTCCCAATGATGGGCTCCTTTCTTGTGTTCATCCTCTTCAAACCCTGCCCAGACTGGAGCCCGCGTCATTCATCTTCAAGCAAAGTAACCAGCTTGTTCAAAGGGCCAGGGGGGGTCTGATCTGGTTACGAGGAGCTGCAATCCAAGGCAGTGCCTGGGGATTTGTGCAAGTTAGAGCCTTAGACAGCTTTTATTTTTGTGGTGGCTGTGCCAACATGTGCCACAAAAAAACAAACAAACGAACGAACACAACCTCGAAATGCCCCACTGACTCAGGAGGTAGAGCTGTGATACTCGGGCAGCAGGGGCAGAGGAAGACAGAAAGGGTGTGGGACCCACCCAGGTTGAGCAAGTCTGCCTTAACTCCTCATCCACCCTAATCATAGGGGAAGGTCTTCCCAGCTCTAGTCATACCTGTATGACTCTTTGGTGATGAAGCAAAAAGACGCGATTCAGAAATCTCAGACGTTGCTACCTTTAAATCCAAGGACCTCACGTGATCCTCATCTTTCCCTTTCATCTTTGATTTCTTTTCTCATACAACTTTATTTAGTACTGAATGTGTTCTACAACGTAACCCGTAAGTTACGCAACCCAGGAGGATAGCAGGATCAAGTGGACAAACTGGCCTAACCTCAGGGAGGCACGGATTGCACAACGTGGCGAACACGCCCAGAAGCAAATGCTAGAATATCCTCTTGGATTATGTAATTAATAATTAGTAAGGATAACGATTTCAAACGTGTCCGTGAACCTTCCTTCTCAGTTGTGCAGGAAGCATAAGTTTTCAGTAGTCTTCTATCTTGCCTTTATATTCATGGTCAATTTCAAATTGACACAGTATACAGTTTTGAATAGAACTGTTTCAATTTGCTTTCCTTTTTGAATTACCTTTACAGAAAAGGGCCATTCAGACTTCACGACTGTATCGCTTCATTCTTAGTCGAATTACTTTGCATCACGTTCAGTGAGTTCCCTGATAAGTGCACAGCCTTTAGTGAGACATATGACAACTGCCATTAAGAAAGAACGTATTCCACCTTTGCTATTTTGGGGGGGGCGGGCAGTGAACATGGTTAGGAGCTGGCCTAAGCTGAAACTAACATGGCTTTCACAAGGAACTTTCAGCAGCAATGGAATGGGACACAAGAATGGGGAGCTAGTACTCCTGGATTCTAATTTTGGCTCTGTAGGTAAATCAGCTACCCCTTAAACCTTTTGTGCCTCGGTTTTGTTCCCTATAAAAAGGCATACAACTACCCCATGAAGCAAGTGGGGACGGAAAGCTGGCAGGAGCTCGACTTGACTTCAGGTCCCCACCCTGTCACTTACCATGAGACCTTGGGTTTATTGCCTCACAGCGCCCTACATTGCTTTTGGGGTCCTGCGCCGAGTATGAACTGAGATGCTATCGGTGGTGTCACCATAGTGGTTGCTCCCTGCTTATTTGCCTTATATAAGGACTCGGCACTTGGAGCCTGCAGAGGGCACAGCCCGGTACCTCGGAACACAGGAGCATCAGACTGGCTGCTTCTGAAATGTCCGTTGTAAAGGGCACTTGCGATCCACTGGACTCCCCTGAGATCAAAACGTGGGGTAGGTTGAACAGAGCTAAACCAAAGCACTGTGCTGGGGGAGGGTGGTGGTCAACTGGCAAACAGCAGAGAATGCAAAAGCACCAATTGTTGAAGGCGTTTGTAACCCCACCTTGCTTGGGAGAAGGTATAACGGGGATCAGCGATAGCCAGCTCTCAGCGCTACTGGCGGTGAAACTCCCGCCTTTATTTTACATCTGACAGCAACCTGTGGCCAGCCCCTTTGCAAGGCACCTGCACAAGGTCAGCTTTTTAAGTCTACACAGCTCTTGAGCCTTTGCTGAAGCGGGGTCCCTGCGCCTCCACTGGAAGCGAATGAGGGAGGTAGTGCTAAGCGATCTGGGAGGCCATCCCGAGGTTGCGTTTCAGCGGAAAGATGCGCCGGTCAGTCACCATCTAGGCCCCCAGTACCTGCAGCCGCCAGGATCCTGACCTCGGGATTTCAGCAACCCCACCCTTATCGCGTCCAGGAAATTTTTTTTTTAAAAATGTTGTGCAAAGCAAAGGGCGCCAGCAAAGGGTGATTCACCGATACACAAATAAGTTGGACTTGGACTGTGTGGCCCCGGGCCTGGCCCTATAGAGTTCAAACACGAGAGACTGCAAAGAAGGAGGAAGAGCCCTAACCATACAGTCGCCGGGGGCCCAGATCTTGGCGCGGTTGGGTAACACGTGCAGCCCAGCAACCCCTGTACCGGTCCCCAGAAAAGGGAAACGTATAAGGCAGAAAATAGCGGAGTCGACCAATGGGGGATGCAAACAGTCCAGGCACAGCCACGGCAGCGCGGGCGCCGCCGGCCTCGGGCTCCCATCCTGCCAATCCAGGGTCAGTGTCTCCCAAACCTGCTGCTACTCTGAAACTCAACAGCAGGCTGATGCCGCCTAAGGCTCGGGGACCGGGGCGGGCAGGGACAGCGAGAGAAGACGACAGGGAAAAAAGAGGGGGATGCAGGGACAGGCTTGGCGGGTTTTCGGCCGCCTCCTCCTTCCACACCTGAGTTCCCACGGCTGGGCCGAGGTCCCCGTGCCCGTCGAGTCTGGGCCCTATGGTATTCAAGCTTCTCCCACCTCGCAGTTTCCACTTTCTGGAAGCCGTGAGCCCGATGCAGGCAGCACAACGCGTGCCAAGGGATGGCAGGGGGAACGGTCTGGCGGGGTCCGGAGGTTAGGTGAGAGGGGTCGGGGTTGGCTAGTGGGTGGAATCGCCCCAACCTGGGGATCGCAGGGCGCCCGCGCTCCAGCTCGCGAACGCTGTGCTGGCCAAATTTTATTTCCCAACTATGATCATACGGGCAAGGGGTATATGCAAGAAAAAAAAAAAAAAAAGGAAAAAAGTTGCAGAACTTTTTCCCCCAACTCAGCCGTGGGGGCGGGCCCGGAGGGCGGTGCCTGCACGCTGATTCGCCGGCGGCCGGTGCGGAGAGGCGCGGATTGGCGCGCGGGCCCGGGCCGGGAAGAGCGGGGTGGGGGAGGGGAGCGGCGCTCCCTGCCCGCGGGATCGGCTCGCGCCGGGAGCGGGTTAATTTCAAATCGGGGGCTTGACTGCTCCGGGACGGCCACGCTCCCCTGCCCGCCCGTCGGCCCGCCTGTCCTGGTCCCGGCGCTTCCCTCCGGCACCCACCTCGGCGCGGCGGAAAGGCTGACTGACCACCCGACACGCGGGCTCCCAGGCCTGGGCGGGAAAAGGGGTGCCAAGGGTCCCCATTCGGCCCCCGGCGGCTCCGACCGTAAGGTGGACTGACAGGTCAGCAGGAAGCAGAGGGACACGGCGCCGGGCCTGCGGGGCCTGGGAGCGGGCTGGGGCGGGCGGCGGCGGCGGCGGCCGTTTCCCGCCTCCCGCTCTGCCGGGGGCCGTGGAGGGAGGAGCCGAGCTCCCGCGCAGAGGGGCGGGGGCGAGCGAGGGGGAGGGGCGGGGATGCCGGGGTTCCGGGCGCGGGTTTGCCCGCGCTTAAGCCCCGCGCAGCTCCAAGGGGCGGCGCCGGCCACGGTCCGGCTTTCCGCGCCAAATTTTTAAATCGAAGGCGGAAGGCCCGGCCCCACCCCTGGCGCCATCAGCCAATCGTAGGCCTGCAGCGGGCTCTCCGATTGGACGGGAATCGTTGCCCTGGAAACCATGAAGATGCTGTCGGGGAACTGCCGGGCGGGTGGCGGGCGGCTGGCTGGCGGCCCGCGGGGGAGGTGCAGTCGGCTAGGAGGAGGGGAAGCGTCCCGGGCGCGGAGCGAGTGGCGGCAAGGGGACGGTACCTGGTTGCCTTACGGAGAGAAGGCAGCCTGCTGTGGTGGAGTTGAACCTCGTGTCGTGAGCCCGCCACCTGAACACCAGTACTTCGCATTCTGCATCTTTAATGAAGTCTTTAGAAAAGGAAAAATAATCATAAGGCGCTCTTTAAATGCCCCGCCGTATGCCTAGAGCTTTGGGGCTGGATTTGAAAGTTTTGTATCAAGCAACTTTCCAAGCCTTTACTGCCGCGCCTGTGCACGTGTGTGCAAGGGGAGAGATTCAGGCATCTCGATGCAGATTCGTATCCAGATACCTGGAGTTGTGTGCGCTGTGCCGGAACCGGGCTCGTGCGCTCAGAAAGGAGCCCTGCTCGGTGGACAGGTGGGTGCTCTTACAGTGTATTTGGTGAGGTCCGCGAAACAGCCCGCCGTCTCTAAAGATGGGAGAGGGCTGTCAGCGGAGATTCTGTGGGTTGCTTTAAGTCTATGACAGCAGACGGGTTTATGAAGGAATCTTACTTGGGTTTCCTGCAATTCTCTGCCCAGTGAGGCTACCTGTGATGGGTCAAAAAAAATTGTCTTATTTGTCACTTTTCGTTAGTCTATTTTTTTTTTAATCTTTAGCCTCATGTGTCCGTGAATTTTCAGATCTCCTGATTCTGATTTTTTTTCCCTCCGTTTCTTTTTTTCTTTAAGGATTTTAAAACTTTTGATAGAATTGATTGGACTTTGAATCATTGAGATTTGGGGAGGAATGCCAGATTTTTCATTTTTAAAGAAACACTAAATGTATGAAAAATTGACAGAATGGAGAACGAAAAGGTACTTTTAATTTCAATATCAATTCTAGAATTTTAAGTGTAATAGCATCTTGGTTTAACTTCTTAATGTTTCATTCTCCAGCATTATTATCCTTTTTTTTTTCCTTTGTAAAAACCTCAAAGGAAGGGAAGTTTCATATTTTAACAGATGTATTGGAAGTCTCAAAGAGATAAACAGAAAACTATTTTTTAAGAGTAATAAAATGTATTAGTTACATGGAAATAGGATTCTTGAACAGTTGGAATTTGAAAGGGCATTTGAGATGGCTCAATATTAGATTTCTTTTACACAATTTCCTACCAGGGCTCAAAACGCTGTTTATGAGGTATTTTGTAAAGTTACACAGAGGAATTGCTAACAAGGGTGGCTCAATTGGTACTGATAATTTTGAGGGAAACTTTTAGGAAAAATTTCTTACAGTGTCAGATGTTAAATAAGAGACTTCCTGTTACCCTGGACAGTGTGAGGTAAAGAAGAGGAGTCATTAGAGAAAGCGCATCCTTGGGACCACATGTCCTGGTTGTACTTGCTATGCACTAACTTCCCTCCGAGAGCACCATATCTGGACTGAGAAGGTTCTGGTCCTTTGTGGCCTCCCTCTACTTGGTGTCCTCTTCTGCTAACTAGGAACACGAGATTCAATGAAAATACACACAGAAAAACACTGCAGAAGTCCTCAGAGGTCCCATGTAAGAGAGTGCCATTAATCCGCGTTCTTAAGGTTACCGAAAAAGTGGATGTCTGTTCTTTCACTTACTATTCTGAGTATGTTCTTTAAGATAGATACAAATAGTGTGTAAGTCCCTGACGTCTGAAAATGGAAAGGATGTAGTCTTTATTATTCTTACTAATGACTCCTCTCTTAGGCATTCTAGATTTTCCTGATAAGTCTGCTCAGCTCTCCTGCGTGTTTAGTGGTTTATGGAGAAACCACCGCATGTAGCCATTATGCTAAAAGGATAATGGTTTCTATTTGTTAGTCTCTTGAGTAAATGTTGCTTCTAAAACTTGCGATCACGTAAATGTATCAGTCTTGTTTGGAGAAGATGAGTGAAAGGTGGTTGGGGACGTCTCTGAATCTAAAATTATCTCAAAATAGAATTAAAATTTCTTTTAACATTTTTTAAAAACACTCTTGGAAGATGAAAATCATTTAGGTCCATGCTTTTTACAAAATTAAAGACGGGTCAGATGGGCAGTAAGTGTCAAGTGATTACTGGAATATTCTCATTAACTTAAATCAAATTTATAGTCTCATTTGGCATTTCCTCCTCACTAATAGTCTATGTGTTGTACAAGTTTTAGATGTTAAAGCTGTCTGATAAGTCCTGTCTTACAACAGATTTGTAACTACTTCTTTTGAACCAGGAAAACCTTTTTATTGAGCCACACGTACGGGGACTGATGAAGTCACCCTTGAAGGAGTCCACCAAGGAGAATGTCTCACCTAACCTGGGCCCTTTAACCACGCCCACCAAACCCAAGGAGGTCTCCCAGGGAGAACCATGGACACCCACAGCCAATCTGAAAATGCTTATCAGTGCTGTGAGCCCAGAAATCCGCAGCAGAGATCAGAAAAGAGGGCTGTTTGACAACAGAAGGGGATTACCTGAAGCCAAAGACTGTTTACAGGTAGGTTCTCTTGGGTGGAGCCTCAGGATTCAGAGGGTATTGAAGCTGGCATAGAAATGCCCAGGATAGGAAGCCTAGCCACTCTGAGACTGTTGCCAACCTCCTTCAGTGTACCAGAAAAATGTGGACCCCATCAGATATATGGCACTGGGAATTCTGGACATTTGAGTAATTTTCACTTCAGGCTTCCCTTGCAGTTTTACCAAAGCTCAAGTGTACACCCCCCACTCCTCAGGAATGCACCTTTTTTTTTCCCACCCCAAACTTTGCAGCTGTCCAAGCTAAACATGTGTGTAAGTGGTGTTAGTCATCAAGCCGCAGATGCCCCTAGTAAATCTGTCAAACTTTATTTACCAGTAAGACATCATATACCGTTTCCTTTGCAGGAACATTTATCTGGAGATGAATATGAGAAGTCTCAACCAAGTCGAAAAGAGAAAAGTTTAGGATTGTTGTGCCATAAGTTCTTAGCGCGATACCCTAAGTATCCCAACCCTGCTGTAAATAATGACATCTGTCTTGACGAAGTGGCAGAAGAGCTCAGTAAGTATGCAGTGAGTTTGCTGAAATGGTTAATAATTAAAATGGCTTTATGGACTTAACTCCTTCAGAGCCGGTTTGCGTAAGAGATGCAGTCAAGGCCACATGGAAATCAGGTTGTAAAGTCTTCCTCATTTAAGAATAAAGATGAATCGTTACTCAGTAAATCTTAGAGGCAAAATACTAACCACTGGAGAGGTTACTTGTGGTTATAGGGTCTCTAAAGCTTTGCTGGGAGGCAACAGTGTTTTGTCACTTGTTTCACTATCAGCTACAACTCTGGACTTTCACCTTGGCCTCCCCTTGGGAAGTCCACAAGTATCTTCATGGCTAAATGGAGGGCCACCTTTTGTGAGAGGGACCAGGACTCGTGTATTCCCTACCACCATTAATCTGAGGAGGGACAGGGTTTTTGGAATGTTTTGTGGTTGGCAAAAGTTGTGTTCCACCCTCTGTTTGCTCCCTTCGTCACTGACCTGCGTCACGTTACATCTATCAAGGGGCCCCTGGTAAACTTGGCTGTATCTCTGGAGTCATGTGCATGCATGTCTTAACTCCAATACTCAAAGAGGGTGCTAAGCAGGATAATACCTTTACTGTCTGGATATCACCCGTGGAGAGAAGTTTTATGTTTCTAATATATTTATAACATGTCTATAAATATCAGCTTTATTTCACAGTTGAGGCGTATACCATGTAAGATGCATCTCCTTTTCACATATGCCAGTAGGAAGTACCCTTTAATCCAGCAGCTATTTTCTGAGCACCTGTGTGCCAGGCAGTGTTCTAGGAGCTGAGAATACAGCAATGAGACAGAAAGGGCACAACCTCTTCTGTGGGGAACCTGCATCCTGGTGAGGCGGTGGGTGCTGAACAAAGGACATAACACGTTGGTCGTGATGGTGAAGGTCAGACAGTAATAACAGGCTACAGTGAAAAGGAGAAGGGTAAAAGATCCACAGGGCAGGCCCTTGATGATTTTAAATGATGGTCAGGTCAGGCCTCGCTCAGTTGACATCCGAGCCAGGACTTGCAAGAAGGAAGCAAGGCAGGGAGTCATGAGGGAGGACATCAGAAAGAAGGGCTTCTGAACACAAGGAAGAGCCCTGACCTAGGCTTTCGGGCAAGGGCTTGTCAGGCAGTCCCCAGAGCAGCGAGACTCCGCTAGGGGGCGCCCTTCTTGAAGGTGTGTTTTTGTTAAGTAAGCACTTTTCCAGAAAAGCTAGAGTTCATCAAATATTTGAATTGGAATCAACATTGGAAGTCAATTTCTGGTTTAAAAAAAGAGAGGGAGAGAGAAGCAGAACACTGCAGAATGCTGAAAAGTCAACTAGATGGATAGATGCAGAATTACTAATATCACATTGTTAACCATTGCTAGAAAGTAAACATAGACACAAAAAGGGATATAATTTTCTATTTTTTATGTGACTTTTTAGAAAACACAGTTTTTACACTTTTCTGAAATCGCAGCACTTTGTACCAATAATGTGATTCCTGTAGGCAGGACTCTGTGTGTGTGTGTGTGTGTGTGTGTGTGTGTGTGTGTGTGTGTCTGTGTTAAGGTAATACAAGAAATGAGTTAGCATGTATGGAATTTTGAGTATAAAAGACTTTGTTTTGCCACTTTCTGGCTTTTCCATGGGCTCTAAAAAGCTGGCTTATCCTTGATGTCCTCATTATTAAAATGAGATATTTATACCTATCTCACAAGTTAGGGCAGGAATATCCTGACACTGTGTCCCACAGACTAGGTCCTCAATAGACATTGTCTTTCTTATTTGTATTAACTTATCTGTACATGTCATTCTCAACATACAACTTGTTAAGGATGCATGTAGTTAATAAAATTATATTATTCAGAACCTGCTGACTAATAATTCCATAAAAGAAAATGTACTCAATTCTAAACATATTACAAAAGCGTGACCCTGATAACACACAATTTTTATTCTTCACAGATGTTGAACGCCGACGAATTTATGATATTGTGAACGTCCTAGAGAGTTTACACATGGTGAGCCGACTGGCCAAAAACAGGTACACCTGGCACGGGCGACACAATCTCAACAAAACCCTTGGCACTCTGAAAAGCGTCGGGGAGGAGAATAAGTATGCCGAGCAGATTATGATGATCAAGAAGAAAGAATATGAACAAGAGTTCGATTTCATTAAGAGTTACAGTATAGAAGATCACATTGTCAAATCAAACGCCGGCCAGAATGGGCATACAGAGATGTGTTTTGTTGAACTCCCCGGCGTGGAATTTCGGGCAGGTGAGAGATGGTACTGAAAAGCCCAGGCTAGCCGGGTGTGCTGGCCAGGCCTGTAATCCCAGCACTTGGGAGGCGGACACAGGAGGACTGCCTCAAGTTTGAGGCCAGCCTGGGCTACATAATCAAGTTCAAGACCAGCCTGCACTGCATGGAAAGACTGTCTCAAAAAAATAAAATAAAACATTAAAGCCCAGGCTTTGTAGCTTTTCTGAAGGGTCTCAAAAAAAAAAAAAGAAAGAAAGAAAAGACCCCACGAAAAACACTATTCTACCACTACTGCGGCTTTTAATGTCAAAATGCTACAGTTGTCAGCTGGATGATCAGGTGGTGGTATTTTTAGCCCTGTTACTTTAGAAGTCACTTGTCCCTTCATGAATTTTAACTCTCTAATCCTCGTCCTTCTCCAAAGCTTCTGTAAACAGCCGCAAAGACAAGTCCTTACGAGTGATGAGCCAGAAGTTTGTGATGCTGTTTCTGGTGTCAACGCCGCAGATCGTCAGCCTAGAAATTGCTGCCAAGATTTTAATTGGGGAGGACCATGTGGAAGACCTGGATAAAAGCAAGTTTAAAAGCAAGTGTCATAATCATGGAATTTGGGGCCTGCTGGGGAACAGCAGTCTCAGTGATCAACTGATTTTTAAGTGTCTTGGGCATTTAAACAGGTCCCTAGTTATCTTCCTTTCTCCCCAGTAGCTCTAATAGCTTTAGCTCTAGTTCCCTCATAAGAGTCCAAGATAGGAATCACTCTTCTTATTTGCGCTTTGACTTCATCTGATTCTTTACCACGGGGCCCTTATTACACTAGGAGAATCTGTCCTGGGAGGTATAAAGGAGCAGTAAATTGTAAAGTAGGATCGAGTCCTTGTTTGGCTCCTTCCACTGATGCTGCTGTCTGAGGATACAGTTGGCTGTTACAAAGGTGACCTCTAAAGTGACCCGTAAGAGAGACGGTTTGCCATTCTGAAACAGTGATTTTAGCCAAATGACCTGCTCCGAGTGAGGAAGGGACCATGACTGGGGCCATGCCAGACTTTGTAGGAAGCTCCATGTGAGGACTAGAGAGAGGGTGTGGACAGAGGAGCTCAGTGCCTGCAGAGTCTGTTGCATACCTATTTCTGCTGGCAGCTAACCTGGATGGGGGCCACTCACAGGACCCTGCTGTACTCTGAGGAAGGGAAGAGCTGTCCCAAGTGACCCCAGAGGCTGTAGAGATTGCCCTTACACCAAGATGCCTTCCTGTCCTATAAAGCTGTTCTGGTTCCATGGCAGTGTATTCAAATGTCCTGAGGTTGATAGTGTGTCCATAGTGACAGCTAAATAGAGAATAAGGATAATGGTGCTGCCAAGTGGGTTAGGAGACCTACAGTTTGAAAAAAGACCTTCTGATGGATCGCCTGTTTTTTCTAAGTCACCAGTTTTCTAAGTCATCAGTTTTCAGTCACAGCCTTGGAAGCCATTCCAAGAACTGCAGATGTATAATTTGCTGAATCCCCAGGAAATTCAGTACCTTCTGGCCTGGCTGTGAAGGAGACTGGATTTATAATTTTATACTAACAAGATGGAAGTAAATAGGCTTCTTGTGACAAAGCTTTAAGATACGTAAGATGTATAGAATTAACAAGTAAATGCTTGACCTAAGGACAACTTCTTATTTACAAAATATACAAATTTTCTGGGGGTAAGAATTTCTCACTCTTACGATATTAAGTAAATCTTGTTATAAACTATCATAAGCAGAAAAGTGGTAAGTTTGTCACTCATCTGTTTTTGTCCATAAAATTCTTCCGACTTCTCCTCATTAGAAGATACCAGGCACGGTGACTTTTTATAAACAGGACGATCTCATCAAGATTTTTTTCTTTTTCAACTTGTAGTGTTGTCATTTCAAAATTCAGGGCCAGCAGTAGCTGTCTTTTAAATATTTAAAACTACTTTTTTGTTTTAATTAAAGCACTATACTAGAAATAACTTAAAAGGAGTCACATGCGCCTGTATGACATTGATGGTTAGGATATCTCTAAGAATCTACATGAATTTCTTATGAAGAAATAATCCTTTGATCCTTCATTATTCTATTAAGAGGCATATGTACTTTTCCATTTCCAGCAAAAATCAGGAGGTTGTATGATATAGCTAATGTCCTAAGCAGCCTGGATCTCATCAAGAAAGTCCATGTCACGGAGGAAAGAGGTCGAAAACCAGCTTTTAAATGGACAGGCCCGGAAATCAGTCCCAGTACCAGTGGTATGTAACTGTTTACTTTCATCCTTTACTTTGTTTTTTTAATGTGCATTTGAGGAGATTCTCCCTTCTTTCTTCCTGCACCCCTGCATGGAAAAAACATAGATAGATGGTTGAAAACAACAATGTTGAGTGCCAAAGTAGAAGACTGGCTCCCTGTTCCATCAATACCTTAAGGTCTATAACCACCACCCTCTTGCTGTATCCAGGAGGTAGAATTTGCAAGTGAAAGGACTTGGAAAGTTGAAAGCATGCCATATATCGTGAGACACTGCTGCTGTTGTTACTGTGAGCTCCACAGGATCTGCACACATGGGGAACATGATCTAAGTTCATTCTGCCGCCGTGGTAGATATCTCTAGTCTACATCTCAGTTCTGTGATGCTAACATTTTGCCTTCTGCCAAAGATGCAAAATCCCTGGGAAATGACAAAAACGTGGAGCACAGAGACTTTTAAGTTTCAATCTCAGCTCTGCCTCTGATTAGTCATGGGCCCTCGGGCAACTTACGTCTCCAAGTTTCCTCAGTTTCCTCCCCTATGAAACTGAAAGACAGCTGCGCCTTGGCAGGGTTATGGCGATTTTAGATACAACCTCGGGGAAAGGTGGGCCCTTGGTGCAGGGCTTTGGAGTGAAGGCTCTTGGGCCATACTGACCTGGTCCATATGCCAAGCCCACGAGCTGCCCACTGGGAACCTTGAGTTGCTGGCTCATGTCTCTGTCCCTGCTCTCATCTGAGAAGTACCTGCCATGTGGAGCTGGTGAGGGAGTCACCATGTTTCAGCAGCTCTAAAACTCCACTGATGAGAGCACACAGAATTTTCCAGCCATCAATCCGGAGAAGTCAGCAATGACTGCACATCCCTGGTGTAAGATACAGTCGGCTCTTCCCCACATCCACAGATCAAAGGACTCCCCACAGACATGTGGGGTTTTGTTGTTGTTGTTGTTGTTGTTTTGTTTTGTTTCGATTTGGCTGTACTGAACATATGCAGACCTTTTCTGATTACTTCCTAAACA
This sequence comes from Dolichotis patagonum, assembly GCA_004027295.1. NCBI lineage: Eukaryota > Metazoa > Chordata > Mammalia > Rodentia > Caviidae > Dolichotis > Dolichotis patagonum. Next base: position 128,708 of record PVJX010000003.1, on the reverse strand, counting down.
GTAATGTATAACAATTATTTACATAGCACATGCATTCTACAGTGTTAGATAGTGTAGTCTGGAGATGATTTAAAGCATATGGGAGAGTGTGCGTACGTTATATGCAAACACTATGACATTTTATATATGGAGCTCAAACACTGGCAGATTTGGTATTGGAGGGGATTCTGGAACCAATCCCCCCCGCCCCCAGGTACCAAGCGATAACTAACTGTATGGGTGTGGTCTAAAGCTGCATCAGGAGATGTCGGGTCTCAGAATTCACTGAGTAAGATAAACAAGGTCACGTATACAGAGCCCCTGGGACAGTGGGGCACAGCTGGTGCTTTACAGCTGTCACCACATTGATCCCTAAAATTCGAACTACGCTGTGATTTCCTATCTCCGAAGGAAGCCAGACTTTGATATCCTGACCATTTCCGTTTCAGGCTCCAGCCCAGTCCTCCCTTCGGCCACCTCTGACCTGGGGGCACGGCGGTCTGCCAAAGAGAACTGTGCCAAAAACCTCTTCTCCACGCGTGGGAAGCCGAGCTTTACACGGCACCCGTCGCTCATCAAGCTGGTGAAGAGCATAGAGAGCGATCGGAGAAAGATCAGTTCTGCCCCCAGCAGCCCCACCAAGCACAGCAAAGGTGTGTACCCCAGAAACCTCCATTCCTCCATTCCTTTTTCTCTGCCTTTTTAATACAGATAGCTTACTGGAGCCCTGCAATGTTTGTTAAAAAGAGTTGGTTCAGTGTCTATAGCCCAAACCTGCAGACTGGTAAAGCTAAATTACACGTGAATTGTGGGGTTAAAAAGTAATTTGTGGGGTTGACTATTCAATTGCTCTGTGACTTTGGAGGCAGGTACGTGTTTTCTGTTCTTTCATCTGTGGCACAGTTTTGTGTAAACATTTATTTCTTAGCTTTAACCACCACCCTCTTTCTATTTTACCAGCTGAAAGTTCTCAGAATTCTCCACCCTTCCCAAATAAAATGGCTCAGCTTGCAGCTATTTGCAAAATGCAGTTAGAAGAACAGAGGTAGGTTGACAATGGTCTTCAGTGATGGGACAAATTACTTTGACATTGCTTCATTGGAATTGCTGGTGGGAATGTAAACTAATACAACCAATAAGGAAATCAGTATGGAGAGTCCTCAAAAAGTAAAAGTAGAAATTCGGTTTGATCCAGCTATCCCCCTTCTAGTATCCTCCCGAAAGGGTTAAAGACATTGTTTTACTGTGATTCATGCACACCCATGTTAATAGCAGCACAGTGAAGCACTACTGTGCCAGAAAAAAGATAAACTTCAGTCATTTGTAGGAAAAATGAATGCACCTTGAAACTATAATGTTAAATGAAAAGAAAAAGAAAAAAAAGTTAAGTGAACTAACTCAGACACACACACTTAAATACTGCATTGTATTGTATGAGAAATACAAATACATACAGAGCAATATAAAAGATAAATAGGAAGTAGGGAAATAGATCTTTCTCAAATGGGAAGAGAATCAAAAACTGGAGAGAGGGGAGAGAAAGGAATGGAGACGGATCGTGTACATGTGCTCAATCCATACAAGGAATGTAAACACCATGGACTGCCAACATGAACTAATAAAATAAATTACATTTTTTAAAAACTGCTTACCTTATGTGATCATGGCAGCAGCCTTGGAAACTGGAGGGGTGATCTTTTCTGTGTCTCCTGCTCAGTCAATACAGAAACAATCCCTGGTTTCACAAAAGTGTGGCTTCAACCTGAGGCTTAGAATGGAAGAAGACTGAGGAGAAAATGTATTTCCCTTGTGTCATGTTTCAAATCTTATCCTTTAGTGAACCCCGAAAGAAAATGAAAGTACAGCTAGCAAGATCTGGGCACTGCAAACCGGTGACCCTGCTGGATGCTTCACCAAATGCTGAGCTGGAGCTGACGACACCGTCCCTCATCCAGCCCCTGGGAGTGGTCCCCCTGGTCACCAGCCCATTGTCACCAGCGGTGCCCGTGATCCTACCTCAGGCCCCCTCCGGCCCATCCTATGCCATCTACTTGCAACCTGCCCAAGCCCAAACTATGACACCACCCCAAGGCCTGAGCCCGACGGTCTGCCCCGCCCACTGCTCTAAAGCTGCCGGGGCGAAGGACTCCACAGATGCCACCACCGAGAAGGCCACCAACAGTATGGCGAGGGCCAGCAGCTCCTCCAGAGCTGGAAGCTTACTGCCAGCACCAGAGAAGCAAGGAGCGAAGAACCAAACCAGGGAGGCACCCGGAGAAAGGGGCTCCAAGAGGTCCAGCATGCTTGAGGACTGTGTTTCTAAAAAGAAATATAAAGAGGACTTAAAAGGACTTGAAAACGTGTCTGCGGTAAGTACAATCTTGAAATTGTGCTTTAACATTTTAGGAATTCCCTGCTGGGTTCTGGAACAATCTAGGGATGCATGAAGTTTACCAGCACAAAGAGCAGCGTCTCAGCACACAAAGAACTGTTCCTTGGCATCCTGTAACCCAAATGAGGTCCAGATAGCTAATCCCCTGCCCGGGTGACAGCGGAGACGTTTTTAACCTTCGGAGGGAGAGATTACTTGCTCGCTTTTTAAAGCACCACAGGCAGTTGCCCTTAAGTGTGTTTCTCCATCAGGCTGGAATGCAAACACCTGTCATGAAAGCTGTAAATAATTTATAAGCAGACCTAATCCCAAATGGATGGATGTGTGGGGTTCCTGTAACTCCTGCTTTCTGAGTCACTCCCCAATGTTTGTTTGATGTCATGGAACTGACATCTGTTGCCTAGGAGATAATTTGTGCCCCGTTTTTTACTTTCTATCTGAGGATTTCTATTTGGTGTAAATAGAGAAATCGAACTGACCTTGAAAAGTGGCGGTGTATTGAATACGTTGGTTTCTACAGATGTTGACATTCTAGATAATTTTTTTTCCTGGGTAGAGATTAGTTCCGGAAAGAATTAATATTTATTGGATATTTACTCACATCCCAGATGTCCCAGGTATTAGGTACTTTTACATTCATTGTCTCGCTTTCCTCTCTCAGGACAATTTTGTATGAGAGACATTATCATCACATGACTATCACTACACATGGAAACAGAAATTAATCTCTTATTTTGTCCCTGCTGTTAACTCAAGTTATTTTACTTCTCTAATTTTTTTTCCCTTCCTCTGTAATGAATTTATTCCACCAGTTTTTTCCTCACTTGCCTCCTGAAGAAGAAAATATGTGCTGTGGATCCCATCTAACCCAGTACCCGCCTCCAGTGGCGGGTTGATGCTGCGTATTTGCCCTATGGCCATATTACTGTTCTTGTGGGATTGAGTTTATTACATGATGCTATGAATAAGGAGGTTTGTGATCCTGTTAAGACATCGTATCAGCTGCAGGGCATTAGTCGTAACTGTTGTTGTTAAGGAAGCTTAGAGTTTGTCAAGTCTTCCCTGAGGATGACCCCATGGAAATCATTCAGAGCATCTATTATTGGGTGTATCGTTTTGGACTAATGTACACGGTAGGGGGGAAAATCACCAGACTCAGTGTTCTGGGAGGTCCATTAATCTCTGGGCCAGTGGGGATGATTTGTGATGGTTCTCTGTTGCATCCTGAATTTTGTTGCATCAGGATTGGGTTTGCAGTAGGTACATTTTTCATGTCCCTTTGCTTCTCCTTTTTTTATCTCTGTGACTTCATTTTGACCACTTATTTTTTAGCATGGGTGACAGAGAACAAAGACAATGTGTTAATTAGTCCAGGAAACATTTCCTGAGAATCTACACTGCTAGAGGTGGAGAGAAGACAGTATTCAGATAACCACAAAAATAAACACAGACAGTGAATGTAAGAGAAGGACAGAGAATAAAATAGAATGAGATGAGAAGAAGAGATCTGTAGGCTAAAAGAGATGACATCCCAGTGGAAATATGTCAGATTCATTCATTTTGCTAAATTAGTAGGTCTAACCATTTTTTTTAAAAAAACAGAATTAGCACCATAGGTTAAAAGATTTTATAATAAATGTAGTTCATTAAAAATTGAAAAGCATGATTATGGAGAGAGTATTGTAGGTTTTACGGAAGTCCTGAAAGAGTGAAACCAGCCAGCATCATAACCTGCACCAGACCATATGGCTCAAGGTCACAGCACACCTGTATGTAAAAGGCCCCAGTCCAGCCTTTAGAACTCTATTTCTGTGCTTTCAGAGTGCCAGCTGGTAAGGGTTTTGAGGATTACCCAGCACCTATGAAACAAAATTTAAATCTTGTGGTATACTTTTAGCTCTGTGGATTCTGTATTCACTGGTTCCCAAGGAAAAGGCTTACTGAGAGCTAGATCAAAGTGTGGACTGTTGTTTTGACAATGGAGAGAAGTAAGTTCTGCAGGAACATAAAAGGAAGACCCTAGTTTCTAAGAGCTGCTTTTAGTTTTCACCAGCACCAAGCAGGCTGAAGGAAAACTAGCCTTTACCAGCTGCCCAGCCACCCACGTAGACTTCCTGTTAAGCGAAGTCCAGAAAGTGACCCACAGGGTGGGAGGTGCAGGCAGACATACGGGCCTTTTCCGTGTGGAATATTGCTTTTTTTTTTTTTTTTAATTGCATGAGACTTTTGCTCAGTGATGTCTGGGTCTCTGATATGAATTAATCAGTTCTGGTTTTTTTGTCTGTCATTTTTGAACTCCAGTGTACGTTGGTTTGCCTGTAAAAGCCTGGTATCATTAGAACAAGCAGTACTACAAAAAGTCTATAAATTCCCTTTGTTCTAAATCGGGGGTCAGTAAACTTTCTATAAAGGGCCAGAGAGTAAATCTGTTTGGCTTTGTGAGCCATACCGCCCCTGTCACAGAAGGGCAGCCATAGATAATGCATAAATGAATGGGCATGAATGTTCCAGTAAAGCCTTCTTTACAAAAGCATAGAAAGGGTTAGACATGGCCAAACACCATGGTTTGGCCATTTCTGTCTCTAAATCAACACTGTCTGAAGTGTTTTCTTTAAATAATAGTCCTCCTTAATAACCTACCAAAAACAGTCTGGAAAGTGCTACATGCAGTATGTCCCACTTGCAGGTTAATAATGCATGCAGTCATTGAAGTCTCTTAAAAATTCTCTAACAAAGACACCATTTGCCTTTGTTTAATTTAGCATTTCCCAAACGTATTTGATCACGAATCACATAATGCCTGCTTGTATCTCCAGAAGCGAGGGTCCCTCAGAATACCTGTGGGGAAATACTGCCCTACCTAATTCAAGAATAGCCAGGTATTGCTCCTGCAGTGTGGCATGTGCCTTTCACCGGCATTAAACATGACCCCCAGAGTCTGATCACAGGAGTCAGGATGTCACTACAAGGTTACTGTGCTGGGAGACTCCTACCCCTATGCAGGTTCCAGTGGCATTTAGGATACAGATGACCTGTGTTCTCCAGCACCAGCACTGGAATGCATGGGAGGGTGTTGGGCTCTGGGAGCCAGATGGCTCAGCCCAGACCCTTCCATTTGAGGAGACAAACAAATGACATGAGGCCATGAGGCCGTTTATTTTTGGTTTTTTTGTTTTTCTTGCTGTAGCATTTGCATGTAAATAAACCCCTCCTCCTTGTTTTCCAGACCTTGTTCCCGGGATACCTAATCCCTCTCACCCAGTGCTCATCCTTGGGAGCAGAATCCATTCTGTCTAATAAAGAAAACTCAGGTACACTTTCCCCAAACCATAGGATCTACAGCTCCCCAATCGCAGGTGAGCATTCAGAACACACAATTGAAGACTGAGCCAGTCTCGAGTTTCAGAAGCCTTGTAAACCCCTCGAACAAATGCCTGTCCTTTTAAGATCTCTCCCCTCTTTGTTTTCCAGGTGTTATTCCAGTGACATCCTCTGAACTCACTGCTGTGAATTTTCCCTCTTTTCATGTGACCCCTTTGAAGCTAATGGTCTCCCCCACTTCCGTGGCAGCTGTACACAGTGGGAACAGCCCAGCGCTTGTCTCGAGCCACCCCATTGGCATTCAGAACCCAAGCTCAGCCATTGTAAACTTTACCCTGCAGCACTTGGGACTCATCTCCCCCAGTGTGCAGGTGTCCGCCAGCCCTGGACCTGGGTCCGGAACCATTCCTGTGTCCCCAAGAATAGAAGCAATTAGTATTATACCAGAACATGCAGGCTGTCAGCAAGGAAAGGCCACCAGTTCTGACTCACCAGTCCCAGGCCAGAGCCAACCAAATGGACAGTCAGTCACCCTGACAGGGACACAACAGGTGAGGGTATTTCCATTTAATTTTGTTATTCCTTGAGTTGTTAGGGCCCAAGTGTTTGTACCACAGGAGACTCGCTTTTGTTTCCTGTGTTTGGATGGGGAAAGAACGGAAGAGTGGAGGAATGTAAGCCAGCCTTCCTGTTGGATCCAGAAAGATGTCCCCAAAGAGTCCGAAGTACTGGCTTATCAAGAGGATTTTGTCTTCCTTTAAAATAATGGAGAATGTCAAACTTGTTAAGACTTCTGCTAGCCAATTTCAGGATATGCTAGACAAGTTCATCCACTGTAACCTTCCAAGTTTGCAAAGGCTTGTGTATCTCTGGTTTTAATTCCTTTTTCCCTTTCCTCTCTTTTCTGATCAGCCTGTTCCTGTGACACCCAAAGGGTCACAGTTAGTGGCCGAAAGTTTCTTCCGTACCCCAGGCGGACCAACCAAACCAGCTGGCTTATCCTGCGTGGATTTTGATGGTGCCAATAAAACCTCCTTTGGAACACTCTTTGTCCCCCAGCGAAAACTGGAAGTTTCGACAGAGGATGTCCACTAATTGACAGATGTCAGCTTAATTTAATTTGCTAAAGACTTATTTAATAAAGAAGATATACACAGACTGATTGGGAGAACACAATCTCCAAAAATACTGTAAATACGTTGGATGTTTACACGATATCAAAGCAGATACTTGTTTTCATACATATATATCTATATATATATGTATATTTGTGCAAGGCTGTGTTCAGCCTTTCAGGCAAAATAAAACATTGAACTAAGGTATATCAGCTTCTGGGGGAAGTTCATCATTCCAACTGTGCCTATACTATTATACAAGTAACTGTTTGAAAGTTTACTTCCCTTTCAATAAATATGTTTCACATGCCTAACACAGCATTCTTTTAAACTTTTTGCACAAAGAAAATGCTGTGTGATGTATAATGTTGTATTTTTACATAGGAAGGCTATTGCTATGTTTTTTGTAATTTCTTCAATCTGTCGATGTTACAGTATGTCTTTTTGTAGAGTTTGCAACAAACGCTCAATCAAGTCTATGGAAAAATTATTTATAAGATGTATTTTTAATCATAAATTGTTAAAATTAAAACTTTTCTAACATGTAGTTAACACTTTCATTTGACCCCTTAGGGCACTTTGGGGAGAAAATTCAAATTTAATCTCAGAGACAGATTGTTGATAGAGTTCATCCTGGGTTCCCTTACATATGCAGCTCACAGAAAGTGTCTACCTTCTTCCCCTCTTGTGACCCTTAGTATTGCCCAAAATAGTAGACATTGCTTTACATAGGCTGTGGCTTTGAGCAAGCGTACCCTGCTGATTCCCACTGCATTGCAGCCCACCCTAGGAGGTTAGAGATGAAAAGCAGGAGCTGTGACACTCCCTGTTCTCCTCTGGCACAATTAGCTCCTGTTCCAGGACCCCCTTGCTGTCCACAGAGGTCACTCTGGCCTCTGTCCTCTTACCACATTTTCAGGACAGTCAGCTCCAAGAAAGAGAAGAGCAGATTCTAATTTCCTCCAGTCTCAGAGAACCAGCACATCACACCTCCATGAGCTCTAAGAGAAGAAGTGAGCTGTGTACACAATGTGTTAGGTGTGCCTCTCCTTCATGCCCTTGGTATGTGACAAATTGCATCTTGAGAATCAACAAGAGCCTTCCCAGTCAGTCTTAAAGGATCATCGTGATACCTATTTCCTACATGTTAATGGTAGACACTGTGCTGCACATTTTAAATGTAGTCTACAGGCTAGCACTATGATGTCACTGAGACTCCAGTTAAAGCAGTAAGTCCATAGTCATGCTAGTCTCTACTGGGCTTCTTTATTCTTTATCTGCCTCTAGATGCAACTGAGCAACTCTAGGAGGTCCCAAGCACATTGTTTTGGGGATGATTTGAATATTCATAAGGTCACCCTTTTCAAATATACATGTTTTGTTTATACAACCAAGTACAGCTACATTTTCACATTGACCTAGAGACCTCTCCCACTGTATGACTAGAGAATGAATGTTAGCAATTCCCTCCAAAGTACCTTTGCCTTTGTTTTTATGCTATGTGTAGGGCATGCAAACATCCCCTGATATATCAAGAAATGGCCACTATCTTTAAGATGCTTATAATACAGTTGAGAAAAACATGAATAAATAAAGCATGTCCATGCAACAAAGAGAAGTTGTAATTCCAGACAGGCTACTAGATTGCACAGCATACACAACTATGAGAGAAAGACCACCCAGCTCTCCTTTCATGCTCCTGCTCTCTGGCAGAGCTAAAGAGAGCAAAGGCCAGGGCTCTGTTCTGCTCCCCTCACCAATTCCCCACTGGAAGAGCCTCCCCAAGGAGAAGGATGCATCAGCCTGGGGACTGCCCTGCCCAGTTCTGCCACTCCGAGGCTTTTGATGTAAAACTTAATCCCCACTTCCTGGTGTTCACATCCTTGTGTGATGCCTTCCCCTTGAGTGGATGGGACCTGTCACTTGCTTCTAGTCGGGATACAGTAAAGGTGATCGGGTGTGTGTAATGATACGTGTAGTTATGTAATTACATCAGACTGTGGCACCTGTCTCACTGGAGTCTTTCTCTCTTGTGGCCTTCGAGGAATCTAACAAACCATGTCAAGGAACTCAACCTGGCGAGGCACTGTGGGCCAAGACAGCCTGCACCCAACAACCAATGAGAAACTGAACCTCCAGTCCTCCCTGTAACCTCCAGGAGCAGAATTTTGCCAATGATCTGAGTTATCTTAGAACAGATCCTCCCCCAATCCAGCCTCGGATGAGATGACAGCCTCAGCTGCCACCTGATTGTCACGTTCTAAGATGCTAAGCAGAGGGCTCATCTAAGCCACATCCCGACCCCTGGAAACTGTGAGATGATAAATGTGTGCCGTTTGAAGATCCTGTTTGTGGTAATACTGTTAAGCAGCAGTAGATAACAAATGCAACCACATAACTCAATAGTTTTCACAACTATCTTCTTCCTCTTTGTCCTATTATTGTTCATTGTTTTCATAGGCACTTATAGGATGGCACTTGGGATATGGTAATCCTGTTTTTATAGCTGAAAACACCTTTAAAGATGGTAGATAGTAACACAGTAGTCACACAATTTTTGCCAAAGGTGCAATTTCTTTCCCTAAGTGGCCTATTTCCTCAAGGAAATTCACTTTCTACATTGGATGGACCTCCATGGACTGTGATTGGAGGCCCAACCTATGTCTAGCAAAACTTGACACCCAGCCTACACCCCACCCCTCCAGAAGCCTATGTTCCACTTGCTCCTAGAGGGCATTCTTGATGTTCAGTGTCTGCCTCTAGATGCAACTTTGTTTCTCTAAGTGGATTTACTGTAGAGACGACTGTCCACACCCAAATCTGAGTTTCAGCCACCAGCCGATTCTCTCAGCCTTTGCTGCTCTTCTCAGAAATGCATTTCAAACCCTTACCAGTTCACAGCGGAGTGCCCAGAGCTGAGACTGCCCTTTTAAACTATTTTTCCCTCTTAACTGAGGTTAGTGTGCAGAGTGGGTCATGGGACCAGCAGAATTCAGCAATGCAGTCAATAGAAAAGGCCTACTGAAAAGGTAAGTAAGAACATAAATGTACAATAGATTTTGTGAAATAGGAAGAAACCGTTCAAAGGGAAAAGGAAAAAAGGGAGGGGGAGGGGAAAGGAAGGAAAAGAGAAAAAGAGGAAAGAAGGATGAAATGAAAACCAAACTTTGTGCACAGGTGGTGGAAGGAGGTTTGAAAAGGGGATGGGAATGAGGGGGAAAAAAAGAAGAATCAAGATGTATCAGGTACAGATACAAATTTCCTATAAGAATGTGGCTGTTATGTATACCTAAATTTTACCAATAAACTTAAATAAAATGATAAATAAATATTTTTAAAAGAAATAAAGAAGAGGCCTACAAAAATGCTTATCTCATCAGAAAATGCAAGTGACTCACCTATGTTCAAATCAATGCAAAGTGACCTTTTAATTTCCATATAGGGAAAAGTTGACATGAGAGACAGAAGAAACCCAGGAAAATAAAGCAATAGACTTTGTTGTCAAAAGTTTTTTTAAAACTGTCTTTAAAGCAGATTCCCTCAACCTTGCTCTTTCCAAGTGATTAGTGTCTGTGCAGATAAAGAGATTTCCAGAACTGGAGCAGATAAGCTGGCTGAGCAATCCTATTAATTATGAGTGTGAGCTGACTGCAGATTCTTTAGAGTATTTATCACTGACTGTAGTTTTCAAACCCTGAGAGCCTAAAATAAAAGATAAACTCAAAAGAAATGTGTCATTATTTCAAGTTGGAAAACTGTATTAATCTCTTAATCAGCTTTTGAAGAAGTGGTTTTACATCTCATAACCTACTTGGTTAAACAGTTAATAACTTGCATAATGGGATCAGTAGCTAAGGGATGACTTGTCATGATTGTCAACATATTGTAGAAAAATATAGGTCAGACATGTACTGTGAGTGTCCTTTAACTGAGTCATCCAGGGCATTTTTGAGAGACCCTATTGCAGATGATCTCTGAATTACAAGGGTGACTTACAACTTTTCCACTTTACTATGGTGCAAAAGCAATATTATTCACAAAACCTGGCCTACAGATTTTGAATTTTGATCTTTCCCTGGACTAGTGATATGTGATAGACATTCTTGGGGGTGCTAGACAGCTCCCAATCAGCAATGGGACCCCAAGAGTAAACCATTGATGCTCTAGAGTACACTGTGTTGCTAAGATAGTTCAGTGGCTTAGAAAAACCAAATGCAATCTCAGCTTAAGGCATTTCAACTTATGACATAACCCATTATAAGCAGAGGAGTACTGTGCCTGTATATTAAATTCCATTTTAAAACATTTATTTAGTTACTATATACACTTAATACTGGCTGGTACAAAACAGCATCTACAATCCTACGTGAAGCATTTGTGGGAAAATGCATGTACCTTGATACCATAATGGTAAGTGAAATAAATCAGACACACGTGCTGAAAGATCGCCTGATTTCTCTTAGAATACTAAACTATAAATAAAGAACAAAATAAAAGAAAGACAGTAGGAAGTAGGAAGATAGGTTTTTCTCAGATGGGAAGATCAAGAGATGGAGAGGGGGTGAGAGAGGGGATGGGAAGGAATGACACTGTGCTCTGTCCATATACCAACTCCACACAGGGCATGGAATCATCATGCGCTGCAAACACATGCTAACTAAAAAGTCCTTCCTGTGTGAATATTCTAGAAGTTTATCCAAAATGGAAGTATTCTTATTTTAGTTACTGTGGATTAAAATCTCTCTAAAATGATGTAGCTCCTCAATTCCTATGCAGAATACTTTAAATATGACTTAATCTTTCTTCGTGTTTCAGAAAAGCATGAGCACTAGCTTTGTAAAGTTCAAATTCAACAAACATTGGGATGCTTGTGTAACAGTGGTGTGTTCAGGGGCTTTTACACTGTCAGCCCAGATCCTCCTAAAATGGATGGTCCAAAATAATAACGCTTGTCAGGCTCTATTTTTTAGGGTTCTTGATCTCCACCTTTGATAACAGCTTCTGTTGCCTTACCCTTCCACCTTCATGATGAGCGCCTATCTTCTGACCCAGGGAAAAGGAAAACTTCCATGGGAACTCATGCCACCAGAACCCTTTTATAAACCATTTTCAAGCCAGTATATTCCTGATCAGCCACTCAAGGAGACCCCGTTCCTCTCCATGGGGCCAGGACCATAAACCCAAGTGTTTCCTATGGCAACCAGTATTCTTTAGCTGCACAACATAAAATTTGTTGACGCTAGAAATCCGTGACCATGGTGGAACACCCAGAATGTTTGATACAAATTCAATCCTAGCTTCACTACCAAAATGCAAAACTTAGATATAAGGATGTCCCTAGACATTGATACTCTGAGTAAACAAGATATGTCCCTGATGTTCTAGGGGAAAGAATGGGACTGGGAAGGCATAAGAAATAATTTTTTGAGCATCAACTACTATACCAGCTTTAAAACAATAGTATGATGAGATCACTATCAGCCCTATTGTGAGTAAACTAATTTTAGAAAGCTTAAGAAATATGTCTCAAGCCAGAAGTTGTGCAATCTGAGCGTTCTGGGAGATTGAGGCAGAAGGATTACAAGTTTGAGCCCACCCCGGGAAATCTAGCAAATTAGCAAGATTCTGCCTCAAAATAAAAAAAAATAAAATAAAAAAGGAATGTAGCTCATTGTGAAGGCCCAGGTTCAGTCCCTAGTACACCACACACACACACACCTCACACGTGTCAGCCCCACAGCGAGTATGTAGGGCTAGCATACAAGGGCAGATGTGGCCAGTGACAAAGTGTGCTCTGATTTCACCATGTCCCATTCCAGAGTTCTGTCATCCCAGAGCCGTGACACGTCTCAGACCGTGGAGAAACAGGCTGACTCCAGATCGTTCATGACAAATGAGAACAGAGCGTAGTAGAATTAATCCCCAGGCATGACAGCTATTGCTATTTTGGGCTCCATACCTGTAAATATCAAGTTGCTTAAGCCAAAACGACATCTCACAAAACCCTCTCTATGGTATGGTTGTGACTTTGAGTTGGCTCCGAGAAGAATTTGCACAAGATACTGGAAGGAGAAATGAAGCAGCTGTCATTTCTCCCTGAAGGTCATTACGATTCAATGCAGTGACAAACACAGAAGACCCACAGGCCAGCTTGCTTCTGCCGTGTCCTCTGCTTCTCGCTCATCTGTCCTTCCTGACTGCAGGTTCTGCTGATGAGCAGTGGTTCTAGTCCACCACTGGAAGTAGCTCTAGTTGATCGTTTCTCTACTGTCAGCGCTTCTTTGGAGGTGAGGCTTGCTTGGCCTCTCAGATTGGCTGATCTGTGACTCTTCGGCTCCTCCAACCTGACCTCTCAAACTTTACTTTCCAGCTCCTCCTGCAACTGTCTAAGATGGTCAGTTCCTATAAGAAAGCCCTTAGTCCATAATTCATTGGTGATTCTGCTTTCCTGTGAAACACTGACCGTACAATATCATGTGGCACTTTTGAGAGGAAATGGGAAGAGGTCAAGAGACAGCTGCAGGCCATCCCCTTCCCAGTGGCCAGAGAATAGGATGTACCAGCAAGCTGGCACTTTGAAAGCTGTGGATCGTTTTAGTTTTCAGTACTTTCAAACCTGCAAATCCAGGAGCTGAGACAGTCTTAGGTCAAAGTGCCCTTTGTAAATGCATTGCATGGAGCTCAGCCACTGCCCATTACAGTCCTCTGACCCAGCTCAGTTACGATGCTAGGAGAGTCTCAAGTGAGAGCTCACTTGGCTCAGTTCAGTGAGGTAGAAAATGCATGGCTTATGTGTCAGTTTTTGGTCCCCTTGACAAAACACCGCAGGAAAGCAGCTTAGAGGGGGAATGGTGTGTTCTGGCTTGCATGTTCAGAGGTTTCTGTTTGTGGTAGGCTGGCTCCATTGCTTTTAGATTTGTGGAAAGGCAGGATCATCACAGCCAAAAGGTGTGGCAGAGGAAAGCCACTCACTACATGGTGGTCAAAAGGCAGACAGTGGGAGAGGAAGAGGCTGGGTAGGTGGGGGGAGTTATACCCTTCCAGGGCATGTTCCCAGTGACATATTTTCTCCAGCTAGATCACACATAGTTTATACCATTTCCCAATAATGTCATCAAATTGTCAGTTTATCAACATATTAACCCACTGTGTAGGTTAGAACTCTCATGATTCAATCATCTTCCCAAAAACCATTAGCTGGAAAACAATCCCTTGGGGGACATGATAAATTCAAACCGTAACGGCAGATCTAAAGCCCGGCTTTAGCACTTAAATATTCAGAACTGAATTCCTCCTCTCCTATCATTAAGGTGATCTCAAGAAGATTTTTGAAGTCTCTCAAAAATAAATTTTTATGAAAAGTAAGTCCAAACCCACTAGTAATTCAGGGCACATAAGCATCAACTGCACTCAACCAAAAGAATTTTGTCAAATATAAAGGAAAAGCTGATTCTAGCGAGAAAAGGAGGCTTTAATGAAACCACTAATCCTCAGAATTCAGCAACATGATATTCCTCTTAGCGAACACCACACAAATCAGACTTAGAATTTATCTCTGCATTATTGCAAAAAGTTGTTAATTCCATGAAACTAATCTTACAGAGTGGGAGTCCATTGGTTCTCCTGTTGGTTTTAATATCTCAACTTTGTTCATCAGTTCTATATTTTTTATCCTCTCAACACAGTTTTTCTTTTTTAGATGACCTATAAAACTTAGATCTTCAGTTGGAAATAGGAGGGAAGTAAATAAGACTGGCACTTTGTTAATGAGAAGCTTTTTAAAATGTGATATTCTGAATAATGTATTCTTAGGATGTCAGGTTGGGAAAGACCTTGGAGGTCATCTTATATCAAAGGGGTCACAGACTTCCAACTTCAACCCTAACTTTGGGCCCCTGAACCAGTTCTAGGTTAGCTTGTATCAGAAGCACACAAAAGCCATCTTCTACAGATTCTTGGGCTCTTATTAGTAGAAAGGCATATAGGGTAGGTCCTAGAACCTGTGTTTCCTAGAGTTTCCCAAAATTCCAGTATGTTGCTAGATGTGAATAATAACCCTAAGAGAATCTTCACACAGTATTTAAATGGTCATTACAGAACTTCTGGTGCTAGTTAGGACTGAGTAAGTCTGTCACATGCCATCTCTTCCACAGATAATATTAAACATGTGGTCAGAACACACAAGCAACTATCTGAAAGAACAACTGGTATGGAAGTGAATTTAGTGGGCTTTTCTTTCCTTCTCTATGTCTTGGCTTTGATGTTGGAATCACCAACCCCCAAAACAAGACAAAACTTGTGGTATGAACTTAGTAAAGTGGTTTGCCTAGTAAAGTTGAAATAAACAAGCAAATAAAAATTGACATTCTCTTCTTGTTAAACAGAGGATTTTAACAAGACGCTAACTCTTACGATGTAATATTCAAAATTCTAGTACACAATCTACAATTCTTTGAAGTATTAAAAAGTAAACAATGACAAAAAGGAAAACTCTGCCCGATTTTCAAGGGAAAGATAATACACATGCCAAAGATGATCTAGGTACTAAAATTACCAAAAATTGTAAAGTGATTATTATAATCACGTTCCATAAAGTAAGAGTGTAAACTCTTGAAATGAATGGAAGCATAGAAATTCTCATTAGAATAACAGAAACTATAAAAAAAACTCAATGAAAATATGAGGCCTTTATTTCAAATATGATATCAAAAAAAAAAAAAAAAAGAAACTTACTGAATGGGCTCAGTAGCACAAACAAAAATTAACCTTCTCCAGGGATTGTAATAGGAGCCCGAGTTAATGGACTAGAGTCACGAAATAGATGCACACAAATATTGTCAATGAATTACTTTTACAAAAGTGCAAAGGCACACCCATGGAGAAAGGATGGTCTTTTCATCAGGTAGTGCTGGATTAGCCAAGCATCCCACACACAAGAATGAATTTCAACCTACATCTCACATCCTACATAAAAATAAACTCAATGCAATTAACATACATATGTATAAACATTTGGAAGATAACACAAGAGAAATATGTTTGCTACTTTGGATTAGGCATAAAGATGTTATGTACAACCTCCAGAGCATGAGCCCTGAAAGAAAAAAACTGTAAATTTAGACTTCATCAATATGATAAAAGGCACTGTTAAAAAATGAAAATGCTGTTCAAAGACTGGACAAAAATATACAAATCACACATCTATTAAAACTCAACAGTAAGAAGATAATTTTTTAAATGCGCAAAATACTTGAAATGTCATTTAACTAAGGAAGATATATGATGGCAAATAAGTGGACGAAAGGATGCTCGACATCAGTGTTCATTTGAGAGAAACAGTGTAAAATAACACTCATGACAGTTACACAGTTATTACGATGGCTAAAATTTAAGAACTAAAGACACAAAAAATATACCAAATGTTAATGACATAACTTTCACACTTACTAATGGGAAGGCCCAGGCACTTTGCCAAATGACTTAGAAGTTTCTTACAAAGTTGACATGAACTTATGGTATTACCCAGAAATTCTACTCGGGTATTTGTCATTGAAAAAAAGTCATGTTAAAAAGGTAAAACTCATGTACTAATACTAATAGACTATCTATGCTTAATTTCCCCAAACTCAAAACAAATCAAATAGCAATTCACTTATCTCACTGTGTGTTCTCTGAGTGTGCTGTTGTCTTCTTTCTAACATGCGTTTTTGGAAAATTTTGAGCCATTTTTGTTTCAAATATTTCTTAGGTTTCTTTCTCTCTCCTCCTGGTGGTCTCATGTGTTTTTACCCCTTTTTAGTTGCTGTCTATTGTGAGTGGCAGTATGTGGTAGTGAGTCCGTGTATGTGCTAGAACTCACATAATGTACATCTATTTAAAATTATTTACTTTTGTTTTACTTTAATAGTGTGTGTTTACAGTACACAATGCTCACATTCCTTGTAGGAAATTGGTACATGTTCGTATGAGGTCTTAACTCCTCTTTTCATCCCCTTTGTCTTTTCTTGCTTCCCAGCCACCCATCTCTTAATCTCTTTGTTGTTGTTGTCATTGTCGTCATCATCCTCCTGGGGGGCAGCACAGAGGCTCACATTCTAGGCAGGGGCCCGACCACTGGGCTACATCCCTAGATCTTTTTATATTAAGATACAGTTTCACTCTGTTGTCCACGCTGGTCTTGAATTTGTGATCCGTCTGTTTCAGCCTCCAGAGTAGCTGGAACTACAGATGTGCACCATTGTTTTCAGCTTTTAAACTACTTGAGTCTATAGTGAGGTGTCCTGAATGTACTGTTTTCAGAGACCACTGACTTAAGTGAGGCACAGCTTCCCAATCAGCATACCGAGAATGAGTTATAGGTTACCAAGACATTAGCATCTCAGCCCTCAGGCAGGTGAAAGACAGTGAATAACTCTTTCCCATAGTAGATTGCAGAAATTATTCAACTTTCTATCATTGCCGTAAAGTGGAAAATGATGTACCACCTGACTAGTCAGCTCAAAGATTTCCTTTTACATCGAAACAGTACCAGCCTATCTACCATGTCTACCCTCACTGGTCTTAATTTTGAGAGCTTATCAAATATCTGAAGGTTTTCTATAAGTTTTCATCTTCCCACCAACACCAGTCAATCATTCTCTGGGTAGAAGTGTCTGATTTCTTGGACCATTTTTCACTCAGCATACTTTTAAGATTATCACTTTCCAGCATACAATCTTCATTTTCTTCCCAATCACCACTATAGAGCCCGATGTTTAATTTTCAATTAGCTTAAAATCTATTAGAAAAAGCATTTTTTATTGAACTCAATCCCATGATGTCTGCCTTCACCCATCCTGCAAAGACTTCATAATGCAGTATTTCTTTGCAAACTGGAACTATCACAGGGTCTAATGCCCATTGAGTTCTGTGATTTACCTGTACTGACTCTGAGAGTTTTTAAAGCACTTTTAAATTCTAGCATTGAAGAAAAACCCACCAGAAGGAATTCATAGACAAATCAATAATAACTGTAACCCAACTTCCAGCACCTTATCTCATTACCTATAAAGGATCCACGGTTATAAAACTCCACAGTTTTTACATCGTATGTTTGCTTCATACAGCACTATTTTACCTGTGACTATAGCTCCATATTACCCTGATTACTTTTTCTCAAATGCTTATGAGTCTAAATCCTCCCATATTCTAGTAAATAGGAGACCTATCTTATGCTAATATGAAGAAATCATACCTCACTCATGCAGCTTCTCACCATCTACCTGGTCTACTGTTTAGCGGATAGACACTGCCGTAGGCTGTGTGTCTCTGGGAAGAAATAAACTTTAGCCAGGCACGGGGGCACATGCCTATAACCCTAGCACTCGGAAAGGCTGAGGTAGGAAGATCATACATTCAAACCCAGCCTAGAAAACTCAGTGACTCAGCGAAACCTTGTCTCAACATAAAAAATAAAAGGCTAGAGATTTGACTCAATGCAGAGGTCCTAGGATCAAGTACTTCTGAAAACAGGAGAGAGAGAGAGAGAGAAAGAGAGAGAGAGAGAGAAACAACAGCTAAAAGAAATTTTTTAGTTAGTTGAAATATTTTGGTTTATTATCTCATACATACTGGTAGGAAAAATAGGTTTCAGAAATAGGATTAAACTTATCAGCTCCAACATATCCCCTTAATGAATACTTGGAGTGCAATCCAAGTTATAAATCTGAAGCTTAAATTTGATCACATGTGATTTTTTAAAACCTTCTACTCTTGCTAATTCTTAAAGAAATGCAAATAAAACTGAGCTTATTTCTATAGACTAGAAAGACATTTCCAAGTAATTGAGATTTTTACTAAAGCAATTTAAAAGTAGAAATTTGCTGATGGCTCTACTAAAAATGGAAAAAGTAGCTTTGTAGTGTTCATCAAAAGAAACTACAGGAGTTCTGCAAGACACCGTGAAGAGAATAAAAAGACAAGCCACAGACTCAGAGAGATACTTGCAGAATACATATCTGATAAAAGACTGTTCAAAATATATGAAGAACACTTAGAATTCAGCAATAAGTGAACAAATAATTAAATGGACAAAAGACAAGAGATGCTTCAGCAAAAATACACAGTCAGCGTATGATTACATGAGGGTCGTGGTGGTATACATTATTGCTGAACCGCAATTCAAACAATGAGGTCCCATTATACATGAATTAGAATGGACAAACCCTAAACACTAACAAAGCCAGATGCTGATGAGGCTATCCAGCAGTGAGAACTTACATTTACTGATGATGATAATAATGCATAGTGGTGCAGCCGTTTGGAAGAGAGTGTGGCAACTTCTTATGAAACCAATACAGCATACTTTGGCCATATGGTCCAGCAGTTGAGATCCCTGGTTTTTACCACGGAGTTATATCCATGCGAAAACCTATAACCCACAGAAATATGTACATGAATGTGTACAGGAGCTTTATTTATAGTTGTCAAAACTTAAAAACACCGAGATGTCCTTCATTTGTTGGATGGGTAAGTAACCTGTGACACATCCCAACAATGGAACATTACTCATAACTGAAAAGAAATGAGCCAGGAGAAGACTTGGAGAAAACTTAAATAAATGCTACTAAGTGAATTAAGCCAGTCTGGGCAGTGTGTATACTACACAATTCCAACTATATGACAAAGGTCTGGAAAATGCAAAAGTAAAAAGAAAGAAAAAGTGCAATGCTTGCCAGTGTTTCGTGAGGGGGTGAACAAGGAAATAGATAGAATGTGAAGAGTCTTTATGTCAGTAAAGCTATTCTGCATATTATTATAATGGTGGACTCAAGTCCTTATACATTTTTCCAAATCCATAAAATGAACCAGAGTATGAGTGAATTCTAACATAAATTATGGACAGTGAATGATAATGATGTTAGTTTCATTGACCATAAATAATGTACCACTCTGGCGTGGAATTGGGAGAGGTGTATACATTTGAGGTCAGGTAATGTATGCAAGCTTTGTATCTTTCCTTTACCTTTTCTGGAACTTAAAATTTCCCTAAAAAATAAAGACTATTTTTTAAGAAAAAGGAGCAGCATTTCAAAGTATCGGTGGGGAGGACTTTCAGGTTTCTTTTTATATAAGGAGGAATTCTCATGGTATCCAGAAGGAGCTGGGGACACTCGCTACTTTGAAGATTCCAACCCTTTGAAAACCTATTATTTCCTAGACTGCTTTCCCTAGGGATCTGAGTTTTAAACTTAACATCTAAGAATCTTCTCCTTCCACTTCAAACCATATTCAAGTGAAACCTAACCATTGTATTTTCTCCACTATAAACCCAATAGATCAGGAATCTTTTCTTCACTTGATGCATGGCCTTCCAACTTTAAAAGGGCAGGCCTCAGGTGTTAACAGTAAGAAGGTTTTATCAGGGCCAGGGATTTAGCTCAGTGGCTTATGTGGCTGCCTGGCAAGCATGAGGTTGTGAGTTCGATCCCCGGTACCAGAAAATAAAAGAAGGTTTTATCAATTGCTTTTTCTTTTGTTTTCATATGCCCCTTGGCAAGAGTGTTTGCTTCATAAGATACCTTTTACTCTTCCTAGTACCCAATTTTTATGTTATAGGATCACAGTAAGTTAAATGTGTTTTTATGACAATATAGAATATTTCCTTTAGTAGAGAAAAAGCCTTTCGCACTCAAAACAAACTTGCATTGCCTAGCTGGAAAATAAAAATCATCAATTTATAGAATTAAAAGATACTTAAGAAGTCATTTTGTCTACTAGCATGAATATTCTACAAGTAATGAAAATAGGAAGGGCACATCACTAGTTAATCACAAAACTAAAACTATAAACCTGTAACTATCCATTTTACCCACTGTTATTTCTACTATTGGCATAGTGTGAATTTTTTTGTAAAGCCAGTAAAAGACTTCCAACTGTTAGAAAAATGCATTCAAACTTTAGCATTGTGGTTGAACTGATTATTCTCTTAAACCAGGAATTTTTCTCAATAAATTTATGCTCTATCTCTTGCTGCTCATTCTAGATATGGTTGCAATTTCTCTCTCTCTCTCTCTCTCTCTCTCTCTCTCTCTCTCTCTATCTATCTCAAGATCTTTCAAAATTACTCAGTTACATGTATAAATATGAGCAAAAATTGTTAAATTCCTACCAGGTGACAGGATTGAGAACTTGCAGGTGAATAAGACTCTCTTTGTCCCTAAGTGGTTCATCATATAATGAGCCAAAAAGATCTGTAAAGAACTGGTGAAAGTTCCTGGTAATGAGAAGTGCAAATGGAATGTTTGAGGGACCCAGTGCAAGGAGCGTCCTATTCTACCTGAAAAGGAGTAAGTGTGGAAGCCCTCACTGAAGAGGTGCCTGTGAGCTGCTTGCAGAAGGATGAGGAAGATTCCAAAGAGGGCGGAGGTGAAGGAGGTGGAGGGCATTCCAGGCTGAGCATGGGACATGAGCAAAGCAGAGAGGTATGAAAGTACTGGCTATTTTGGGAGAAGAGTGATTAGATTGGAGAGGCTGGAAGATAGGATAAAGGAGGGGGGATGGGAGAAGAAGTTGGAAAGTTAATTTGGAGTAAGATGAAGACACGAATGCCATGTCAAATCTTTGAATACAATCTCACAGCAACAGGAGCTGAGGTCTTCAGGCTGTAGGGGCCATTGCCAGCTCTGTTTCTAAGGACACTGTGGTACTGGTGTGCCAGATGGAAGACAAGTGGTTCTGGGTGGGAGCTTCTGAAAAAGTCCAGCAAGAAGCCTGAACCAGGGCAAGAGGAGGAGCAGGAATAAAAAGATGGAATGAATTCAAAAGATGTTTCCCTTCTGCTGATGACTGGTTATAGTCTACTCTCCCATGGAAATGTGTCCCAAGACAGTCCCACCCATTGACTTCCAAACCTCTGTGAACTGATTTGCATTTGTCCTGTGACACCCATTTCAGGGGCTTGGCTGTACTGGCTGAGTAGTAAGTGTAAGAACAGCGTCTCCTGAACCCAAGGGACTCTTTATGAAAAGCCCTAGGAATCTCCCAGTGCATGCTGAAGTTGAGTTGGTGTTTTGCTGTTCAGGAGCTCAGACCCAATGTCCCCCCTGCCCTCTAAATAATATCACTGGAGGAGTGAAAATTTCCACAAAAGCATTGACTCTGGAGCAGATAATCTGGGTTCAAATAGTAATTTCACCTTTCACTATCTGTGGGATCTAACAATTTGGACAAGGATCTTCAGCGATACAAAAGGGATAATTATACTTATCATCTTCCCTCTGCTTATGAGAAAGGGAGAGAAACAGGTGTAATGAGGCAAGCAGACAGTAGGGAGAATGATCACAAATCCAAGAGAGAATCAAATGTGGGATAGTGCTGTTGAGCTGGAAAGCATTATAAGGAATTCTATTATCACAGCAAACCATGAATGGCCATAAAAACAAGATTGACTTTAAAACCCTAGGTGATATGAATAAATGAATTTTTTGCTCCTCAAGTCTCACTTTATTTCAGTAAAGATGACAATGTTTTATTTCTTGGGAAAAAAGAAACATCTCAATGCAGTCATGTGTTGCTTTGTCCATCTCTGCGCCTCTCACAGAAGGGGCACATGGTCAGGGGCAACCTTTGAATGGTAGTGAGAGCTAATTCTCTTTGAAAGAAGAACCAGTGACAAATGTCAGCTCACTGGTGCCTAGAAACAGTGAAAAGCTCTAGTTACTCCAAGAACACGGCCGACATTGAATTCATTACGGCCCAATTATGTTTCTTTTCAGACTGGTTTGAATGAACAGATGGAAGCTAATATTCCTGGGCCTGCAAGTTCTATAAAATATTCCTTCCTTTGTGTGATGTGTTTAGGGCAGTGGTTTCCAAAGTAGGAACAGGGGTGGGCAGCACCCTAAAGAAGATGTGAAATAGTAGGATATGAGATAAAGAATCGGAATCGGAATGATGTTTACCTTATCATTTTAGCACATGTTCTAAATATGATTTAAAATGTAAGTATTGTGGAAATGTATTTATAATTTATAAGAAAAAATTAAGTGTATGCACGTGAACATTGTGTGTGTGCACGCACATGTGTGAGTATTGCTCATTATTGCTCATTATGTTATTGAGGGTATCAAGATCAAACAAATTTGGGGACCAGCTTGTAGAAATGTTCGGAAGTGAAACCTGGGTTTGGATTCCCCGGTCACCTTTGCGATATGTGCTTCCCAGTGACATGCTGTGTCTTAATTATTCTAGGGAACGAAGACAAGGCAGCTGTAGATTCCAGTCCTAACACTGTGATCAACACGTTGTACCTTCAGCTATGAGGCCATTGTGGGGTTTTCTTCATTTTCCTGAGCTTGCATTTATTTCATTCCTCACTCATATCTCCTTGACAAAGTTACTGTGAGGTTTAAATAAACAACTTTTTATAGCTCCCTTTTCTTTCTGACTTGGGGCATAAGATAATGTTTTAAGGCGTATGATCTCAGATGGTCCTCATCATCTCACTTCACAGCTGGCCAAATAAAAATGGCTTATTTTTCTTAACAGTTGGCTAATTGATACCTATTCTGGAAGACCAGTGAGGCAGAAACAGTGAGCTCAAGTCTTACCCTTACCATTCACTAATCACTGAATCAATGTTCAGCTGGCATACAGCGAGCACCCTGCTATGTGCCCAACAAACGCTTAATGTTATCTATTCCTCAGTGCATCCCAAAAGGGATTAGGGGATTTTTCAGGTGAGGAATCTTTAGAGCAGGGCTGTCCAACAGAACGTTCAAGAACGACAGACCCTTCTCTACCTGTGCTGTCCACTGTGTAGGTACTGGTCACAGGTGGCCACGAAGCACTCGAAGCGTGGCTGCTGGGACTGAGGGACCAAATTTTCAAACTTTATTTCATTTTATATAATTTTGACTTAAGCAGCCATGTGCCGTCTCTGCCTGTTATGTTAGACAGTACAGCCTGGAGACCCTCAGTGAACCCTGGGACTCCAGGAAAAGGTTTAATAGAATATAAATCAGAAATAACACCAAGGAACAGCAACAATGACAACAAACAGGCTGCCTGTAAAAAAGGTGAGAAGCTTCGAGAGCTTCCAGAAAGCCGAAAGATGTGGATTTGCAGACAGAGAAGGCTGGAACGTGTGCAGCTGGGCACAGTGCAAAGGGGAGCAGTGCACACCTGCAATCAGTGGCTTTCCTTAGAAAGTGGCTCTGAGCATCGCCGGGATGATGATTAAGAAATTGATCCTGGGCCAGAAGCCACCCTCTTTTTCCAGTGTGCCCCAGGCTAAGGTGTGGGAGAGCCCAGGAAACGCCCTGGAGAGCTAGTTACCTCCTGAGGGAGTGAGAGGTCCCATCCCACATTCAGGCCCGGTGACAAGACAGCACAGCACACTACCAGGCAGCACTGTCCACCCCTACCCATGACTACTGCAGGGAACACCTTCAATACAGTGATATCCACAAAGTGAACAGGAATGCGAGTAAAATGATAAACATCTAACCAAGAATCCCAGATACATGTGAAAGAAAGAGCACCTTCAAAGGAGAAACACCAAACTCAAAAAAAAAAAAAAAAAGATTCCCAAGGAAACAAAACTAATAGAGCAAACAAAAGAAGACTTCCCCTGAATTAGCATAATTAATATCCTCAGAGAGATTCCGGACGATATGTCATAAAGCAATTATAAATTAAATTATTAGAAAATAAGTAGATGAGTAGCAGAATGCACTTGGATAACATTCAAATTAGTTCCATATAAGAGTACACTAAGGAATTGTTAAATAAATGTAAAAGGACAAAGAGGTTCTAATTATGGAAGCTAAACTGAAGGAGGAATTAATGAAAAAAAATGTTTAAGTTTCCAAAGCTGAAAAAAAATGTTAGCTTTCAGGTTGAAGCGATGCTCCATTTATCAAGCAAAATCAATGTTAAAAGCCCCTGAGAGAATTTTCATGAAATTTAAGAGAAGATCCTAAAATTTTCCAGAGGAAAAAAAACTAAGTTAATAAAAGACCATGAATAAGATTGACATCAAAGCCACTATCTCAGCATTACTAGAATGTGGTAAAACAACAACAACAACAACAACAACAATAACAAACCTTCTTCTTCTTAATTCTGACTAAAAGGCATTTTAAAACTAGATTCCTAGATTAAACCACAGTAGCATCAAAGTGGAAGACAAAATTAAGGTTGAACTGGGTCCCTCCAAAATTCATATATTTAAGTCCTGACCACCAGTACCTTTGAATGTGATGCTGTGTTTAGGGACAGCATCTTCAAAGAAATAATGGGGGTAAAATGGGATCATATGGGTCGGTCCTGATCGATATGACCGATGCTTATGGGAAGAGGTGGGTAGGACACAGACAGACACACAGAGGGAAGACCACACGAAGACTGGGAGAAGAACAAGGAAAAACACCCCAGAAAACACCAGCCCCGTGGACCTCCTCTGGCCTCCAGAATTGGGAGATAAATTGGGAGAAAATAAATAATTAAGCCAGATAGTCTGTGCCATTTGTATTAGCAAGCCAATACTTTTCCAAATGTGTGAGAACTTAATTCTTTTAGTGAGATTGAGTCTCTCTCAATCAGTTCATCCAGAATGGGTTCTCATTCTCTCACACACAACAGTGAAAAACATAAGATACAGAAGGTCTGCAAGAAGCAGTAGCTGAGTGAAGAAAGTGGTATAATTTATGATTAAGTTAAAAGAACTTGGAATGCATGATAAACAGCTAATGATCTGAAACGGAAAGCCCAGATGGTCTGCACATCTTGTGGGTTGGGTGTGAGGGCAGGGGCAGGGGGTAGGAAGACGGCAAGGGGCAAGCAGTAAAAGTGTGGTACTGGTTTCTAACTGTACAACTTTGTGCCTCGAAGTTCCATTTAAGATCATCTGCAGAATAAAGTACTGATGCTAGCACACATACACCTAATTTTGGATGTCACTGCCCTGGTGGACTTCAGAAGTCCTGGCCAGCCTTAATATTCCAAGATATTCATAACTGTCTCCTTTCTAAGATGAACATACTATTCCATGAAAATACAGACCAAGGATGTCTCCTGGAAAGTGGTGGTCCAGCAATGTTTGTGAAATTCTCACAACTCTCTTTTTGTTTTTATCTTATTTTTCCTTTCTGGGTTTTCAAGATAGGACCTCACTGTATAGTTCAGCCTGGTCTTGAACTCTGTGTAGCTGTAGCTGGCCTTGAACTCATGACAATCCTCCTGCCTCCATCTTCCAAATGCTGGGATTACAGGCATGCACCACCATACCCCAGTTATCACAGTTCTCTTGACAGTAAAATAGTCCATCTTTTAATCAAGTACTTTGTGGGCATATAACAGAAGAGGTAACAGAACAGACTTGAAGGGCTCCATCTCATAATCCTCCTCGTTGGGGGCTTACCACACCTAACTTCTCCAGGTCAACACCTGAACCTGAGGAGCAGATGACATGAATTCCAGTCTGGACCCTGCCAGATTAGATGCCTCAGGTTTCTCATCCATTGCATGAAGAATTGGCCTTTGAATCTCTGAACTCAGGGTCAGCTACTAAATTCCATGATTCAGGGTGGTGTTTTAGTTCAGCAGCATAAGCACTTGCCTGGCAAGTGCTAGGTCATGAGTTTGATCCTTGGTACCAATAAATAAATAAGTAAATTCTATGATGCATGTGGATCCATGATGTTGATCAAAGCCAAACCACGTGCATTCCAGTCAAAGAGAAATTAGACTTCCAAACAAAATGTGCGTCTTCAGAGACTTTTCAAAACCTGTTATAAATATGATGTTACAGTGATAAATAATAATATATTGTTGGGTCAGATTCTTAAAAAGAAGAAAAATGATAAACAAAGTAAGTCAAAACTTGAGAGAAAATTTATTCTTCCAAAATAGAGTGACGGGTTCTGGTGCTTAGCTGAGCTTCTCCCACCTCCAAAGGCTCACCGAGATGAGTTACATATCACTTCAGACCCCTGTTCCTCTTATTTTTAGCTCTGAGTTCCCCTAACGAGTATAGTGTCTCGTGTCTAAGAATTCTAGAAGCTTCCCAGAAATGGCTCATGATTCATCTGCAGGTAACTGGGGTCAATTTCTAGGACAGCCAGTGGAGTGGGGGCCCGGAGAACTGATTTCTAGATGTAAAATTCTTTGCTTTTGTTCCCACCCCAACCGCTTGACCAGAAACTATATATTCCACAAATGGATCCTTTGGTGCCATAGGAAACTGACAATTAAAATAGAAGTCCAGTGATATTGTTCTTCAAGAGCCACCAGCTGGTGTGGGGAGAACAAAACTCAGAGCTTTGCTCACAGGTTATTTTCAGCTTCTGATAGCACTTGTGGTGCTGGTGTCTTACTCACCCTCTCCCCTCGGCCTCTCTCCTGCCCTTCCCTGGCAGGCCAAGGCTGCTAACAGCCTCCATGTATTTAAAGAGCGAGAGAACCCCCCTTACTCAGTGAGCCGACAGAGAGCACGCGAACCGGTGAGTGGAGTGAAGCAGGCATGTGGGCTTGGCGTGGGCTGTCTGAGTGGCTGATGGGGACCATAAGGGACTCCACCGAGTGACAGCATCCAGTCTGGCTTTGTGCAGGAATCCTCAAGTTATGCTTGATCTTGGTGTCGAGCTAGTGAGTGCTTAACAATTGTTAAAGGCCTGATTAATACCTGGGGGTTTAGGAGCTGGGGCTCTAACCCAGCGGGAGGGCGTGTGCCTCGAATGCGTGAGGCCTTGGGTTTGATTCTCCGGGGATGGTGGTACCGGCGTGGTGGTTCACAGGAACCTCAGGGACAGAAAAATGAGTCAGAGTTGCTTTCAGTCTAAAATCACTTTTATGGTAGAATGTGTCCTATCGTCTTAGTCAGATGGCAGGAAAGCAGAGGGAAATAATGAAAGAGTTCGCTGGACCCAAAGTCAAGACGCTTGCATTTTAATCTGAAAAGCACCACGCAACGAGTGGATGAGGAATTGTCAGAAACTTCCTGTCCTTGGGGTCTTGTCACCTCTCCTTCAAGGGTTGATACAGACATGCGACATTTTTCTAAACCATGAAGTGCAGTGGTAACCGCCACACTGCTACAGAAGACAGTGTCCCTCAAACTAGAAGGAAGGAGGTGAAAGACTGAGACATTGGTGTGTTGGTTTCAAATAGATTTTATATCCAAAGATGCTCAGCGACAAGCTTGCTGTTAATCATTTGCAATTAATCAAAAGTAGTTCCCTGAAAAGACACTGCTATGATGAAAATTCATTAAGAGCGCTTGTGTAGTGGGAGGATAATTCCCAGCTGGGGGCAAGGAGTGATTCCCAGTGTTTCCTGCAAGTTTCAGTCAAGGATTTCTTTTTAATACTCAGTGGATGGCAGGTGTAAGTGTGATTGGGACTGAGAAGTGCTTTGAAGCAGTGGCCTGGCTGGAAGGCCTGCCAAGAGATCAAAGCTGCCGCTTTGAATTTCTGCTCCCTGAGCAGAGCAGTGGCTTCCCCAGGAAGGTGGAGCTGGGTGACCACCCAGGGAAGCTTGTCTAATTGCGGTGCCACATGCCCTGATGACCCCTCTCCTGCCCCACGGCTGAAGCAGCAGAGGCAGCACCACGCAGGAACAGCGTGGCATGAACCGAAGAGAAGTGGCAAAGTGGGACAGCCTGTGTCCCCAGCTTACTTTTGTGATTAAATCTCAACTGTGGTTACATTCAGTTCAACCCAGTGCATGTGTAAAATCCCCCAGAAAATGTGGGGGATTTTCCTGATTTGGTTTGCTTCCCTTCTGAACAACTCCGTCATTTGCGGTCAGTGGAAATGACCCCTGGCTTTCAGGCAGGAGGAGTGGCTGACCCAGGGCATGGTGCCCACTCCCATGCCTGCACAGACAGGTGTTCTGCCACCTGGACACACAGAGCATCCATTGGGATAGAAGGGGCTGGGCAGGCTGAGCGGGGGAAGGAGGCAGGTACGAGCACCAGGGTCAACAGACAAATCAGCAAATCCCCTTACGGGGGGCAGCAAGTCTTGTTGGATGGAAAACAAATTCAGAAATCCTGGGAACCCTGAGAAGAAAATAAAGAGCATGCATCATGGGGTCAGCTCAAATTCCAGCTCCTAGCATCACCTAGCTTCTCAGCTCCCCTTTTCTGAACAGTAAAATTAAAGTAAGCCACTTGTCTTGAAGGGATTTGTGAGAACTGAATGAGACAGAGTAAGAGAAAGCACTTTGGGAAGCTTAATAAAACTGTACAAATACTCAGGGTCTTTTAGAGAAACCACAGGGCCACATCTGATGGGTTGGAGAGGATTTCTTTTAAAGAACAAGGGGGACGATGAAGTCCAGAGGTCAGAGTGGGAGCAAGGTGAGCAGGAAATAGAAGATGATTAATTTGGTTTACAAGGGGAAGGACACAGGCCCAGGAACACAACACTCAGGAGACACAGCTCCAAGCAGGCGGCTTTCCAATGACAAGCGTGCGGCTCAGATGTCGGGAAGACTGTATGGAGACTGCGCTTCAGGGCCAAGGAGAAAGGAGAAGGCTGCAAAAGTGAAAAACTGCAAGTGCTCAGCCCAGGAAGGAAAGCGGAGGAGAGCGAGTGTCTCGAGGGCCTTGAAGGGTGGAAGATTTCCTTCCCAGCCTCGCTAGGGACTCACCCCTTGCAGGAGTTGGCACTGATTTGATGGGTGCCTAACTGCCCAAGGCAGTCTCAGAATAAGTAAGAGCTTATTGAGCTGTCACAGAAAATCCTGAAAAAATAATGTTTCAGGAAGAAACTGATGTTTGAGAGAGCATAGTCCCTGCACAGGGTCACAAGGGTAGAGAGGAGCAGAGCCAGGACTTAGACTAAGGTACAACGTGACCTACAATGAGGAAGGAACGGAATGAGTTTTAGAGCGTGCAAGCTGGGCACAATTCAGAGTTAATTTCAGAACAGCCATAACAGGACCATGTCTCACAGCCTTAGATCAAAGGCTGCCTCTGCCGCGCCCCAGTTTTAAAGGGGTGAGCCAACATGTGGGTTTATTTTCTTGCTGAGAATAAGAATCCTCTGCTTTCCAGGCTCTGGGAAAGTGCCAGTGACTGGGGACTTTGTGGACATATCTGTGCTCAGAGGCTTTAGAGGAAGTCATTGCCTTTGAGTGTCCTACAAGGTCACTACCTAGGGTGGGCACCATGCTTCCCTGCAAAGTCCACATCACCAGCCACGTGAGCTCAACCAGAGCCGCTCAAGAGAGGCAGGGGGTGTGCATGGGGAGAGGCTCAGAGTCTTCACAGACTGGAAGGCAAGGATCCCAGGCGGCCTCTCTCGTAGCCTGGCTACACCTGTGTTGTCCACTTTGAAGGCTGAGAAACAGCTGGTTGACAGCCTGAGGCAGGTGGGCCATAGAAAAAGAAGCAGGGGATGGGTTTGCTTGTTTATTAAGAGAATGGATTTGAAAACTAAAGATGAAATAGTACTACTGCCAATAGTACTGATAAAAGCAACTACAGTATGGAGTACCTGCTGTGATTTAAATGTAGCATTGATAGCAATTGTTGTCTTATTCAACCTAAAAACAAGCTTCTCAGAAAAGCTTCCTCATCCTGACTTCCCAAGCCTGAGAAACGGGCTCAAGGATCAGCGCTGTCTGTCCAAGTCCAAGGGTTGGTGACCCGTACTCTGGATCGGTGCTTTCCAAAGCCCACACTGTCTCACTGTATGGGACCAGCAGTCTTACCTGAACCAGGAGAAAAAGCACATCGCAGAGGGCACTTCAGGGTGGCATCAGTGCAGGGAGAGGCTTCCGCGAAAGCTCAGACCCTCCAGTCTGTCTCAGGGCTTCAAGGACCCTTGAAGGGGCTTCACAGTATCAATGCCACTTGGATGGCTCATTGCCACCAGAGCTGAAATCAATAGTGACAGAGAACTCTCAAGCCCTTTCCACATTTGAGCAGTGCTGACTCTTAGAAAATCCTCTATAGTACTGAACAAAGTTCCTGTTCCTCTCCCCGTATGTTGGAGACACCAGATCGGACCCGTCAGATCTTAGTCCCCAACCTGGGGAAGTCTGGCTGATGGACGTGTAGGTGCCTGTCCCCTCCCCAGCACATTGTAAGAAGGTTCTAAGAAGCATAGCCACAGAGCCAGCCTAGCTGGGTGTGATCTGCAACTCTGCCACTTGTGCTAGCTGTGTGACCATACACGTGCTACCTAAGCTCTCTGTTCAGTTTTTTCATCTGCAAAATGGGGATAGCAAAATTTGTTGTTTGGGGCTACTGTCAATACTAAAGATGATGACTGTAAAGATTCTGATGAATAGTAAATGGTAATAGCTACTATTAAAATGAGACCATGGCTTTGGGCTCAGGGAATCAGAGTTCCAGTCTAACCAGGGGACCCATTCCAGCCTGGTGACCTTGAGAGAGTGGTATAGACTCTGTCTCCCCATCTGCGAAGGCCATGTTGCCATGGTACCTAACCTGAAGGGCTGTTGTGAGGGTTCCATGAGGTGCCCCGTGCTATGCTGCACATGTGTTTGCTTGAGTGACAACCAGATTGCATTCCCTGGGCCCATGAGCATTGCCTCACCATCAGGTGTGTGTCCCTTTGTCCACTAGTACAGAAGATTTAACCTACTGTGGGGAGTCAGCATCTTGGTGGGAGACGCAGTGAGCCAGCACGGAGCTAAACACCGGTGTTGTCACTTGACGTCTCCACTTGAAGTCATGGTCTAAGATTTCCTCCCAGATTTGTGTGTGAGTGTGTGGTATGGGGGACTGAACCCAGGGATACACTGCCATGGAGCTACTTCCTCAGCCCTCTTTGTGTTTTGTATTTTGAGACAAATTCTCACTAAGTTGCACAGGCTGACCTCAAACTAATTATCCTTCTGCCTCAGCCTCCCAAGTAGCTAAAATCATAGGAGTGTGGCACTGTCTTGTATGGTTTTTTTTGTTTGTTTGGTTTTGTTTTTGTTTTTCTTCCAGTACTGAAAATTGAACCCAGAGCCTTATATATGGGAGGCAAGCATTCCACCACTGAGCTGCTCCCCAGTCCTCTGTTCAGTCCTCCATTCTTTAGTGGACCCCTGAAAGGAAAAAATTGAATCACTGACCATTTTCTATACCATACTTACTGTTGCCCTAAGGTATCATCTTTCTCCACAGTTGGAGGAGGGAGGAGGGAAAAAAGAGGCTGGAGGGAGAGGGAGAAGAAGACAAGAAAAACAGGGCGGGAGAGAAGGAAGGAAGGAAGGAAGGAAGGAAGGAAGGAAAGAAGGAAGGAAGAAAGGAAGGAAAGAAGGAAGGAAGGAAGGAAAGAAGGAAGGAAGAAAGGAAGGAAGGAAAATGAGAGGATATTAAAGTTCAGAGAGCTTCCATGGTTTTCCAAGATCACACAGCTTTAAGGAAGGAGCCGGAAGTCCAGCCTGTATCTGACTGAGAGCACCTACTGCCCACAGGCCCAGTACAACCTCTTTGGAAGCCTCATCTGTTGAGTCTACACAAAGGAGCCTGTCACTGGGTCCCAGACTTCTCCACTGGCATCCCGCCAGTCCCAAGCTGGCACCACAGGCCCTGTGTTCCAGCTGCTGCCCATAGATTCCCAGTCTCTGCCATCTCGGTCCTAAGCCACAGCTTGCGTGTGACAGCACAGCCATCTCAGGGACTGGCCCGGAGCACAGCACAGGCGATGTGATGGAGATGGTGACCTGGGAGATAAATGGGGCTGAGTGACGAGCAAACCTAAATTTGGTGTCCTACCTTCAGTGACCCTTGCCAGTTCCAGGCAACACTGATAAACAAACGGCCCATCTCTTGCTACCGTGCCAGGGTAAGCTCACATCGGAGCCCGGCCCAGAGTGTTGAAACACAGGAATTTCAAAGCAACGGGGACACTGAAAAGATTATGTTTGTAAGCCAGGACCTGGAGGTGCTTTAAATCACGGTGACTTAATTAGCACACCGATGCTGTTTGAATAACCTGAAGCAAAACAATGCCTGGAGCAGCTCCTCAATGTTGCTGTAAATTCCACTGTATTTCCATGACCTTGCCAGTGGTCCTATGCGAGAGACGACATCATCAACACTTTCCCCTCAAGTTCAAAGTCATTAGGGCACGTTAGAATCTGTGTCTTTGGATTCAGGATGCTTTGAAAAACCTTCAGACTTTGGGATGTGAATGCTAAAAGAAGATATGAAAGGTTTTTTTTGGGGGGGTGTTGCATTTAGATTTAATTTCTACACTTCCACCTCTAGAAATGGAGCTGAGTATCTGTTAATACTTACAGATTTCTATTTTGGGTTTCAAATCCTGATGAATGCATGTCAGATATTTATGATCACTTAAAGCAAGCTCTGCTAGGGTGCATTAGCCTGTCAAGAAGGTGTTATCAGTAATCTTATCCTCATTTTGAAAAGTATGTCTAGGTAATTGTTGAATATATGCCAGATCTGCCTCTTGGGGATATATATATATATATATATATATATATATATATATATATATATAAAATCTTTTCTAGGAGGCATATCTGTCTCCTATTGACTTGCAGGTCATGCCAATGAAATCTCCACTGAAGATGTGAAATGAGAAATATGACCTAGAGTTGTTTTCATTGAAAATTTCCACATCATTAATTTCACAAGTGTCACTGTCACATTCCTAGATGAAATATATCACATTTCTCCTCTATTTTCGATTATCTTGAAACCAAAGATCAAAATGAATATAAACTAAATTATGTGATTCTACTGGTTTCTAAAAAATATATTACCCTTCACAAGAGAAGGATGGGTCTCAGAAAAATAGAATCAGCTAACAAAATGTTTACTTTTTACGGCACATTTGAATTGTAAATGAGGGGATCAGACAGTCTTGAAGTTGTATTCCAAACCTAAATGTCTTATAATTTAAATGAAGTCAAAACAAACTATGTAGGGTCTTTTAAAAGGTACTATGTTTCCATGTCTTTCTGTTTGCTTGGCTTTTTTTCTCCCTTGTGCATGAAATATCCTTTCCCCACACTCTTTATCTGCTGAATTCCTATTCATTCTTCAAAACCTCATTTGGATGTGATCTCTTCTGTGGCCCTGAAAAACACTCACTGCATGCCCTCCTTTGAGTTTCCACAGTGCTTCACACAAGACTTTTCTCTGGCCCATGGTATTTTGCTTCCTACCTGTCTTCCACACTAAAACGTGGCTTCTCAATGCTAGGGGACAAAAATGACTCACTTTTATAAGTGCCATCTCCTCGATTCACTCCTGCATACCCAGTGCTGTGCCTGACACCGCATAGTCAGGAAGTAAATGCACAGCGAATGGATGGGAGCATGAACAAAGGGAAGAAGGAACACGGGCTCCACGCCAAGCCTTGCAGGGCAAAATCCATTTCTTTTCCA
This sequence comes from Dolichotis patagonum, assembly GCA_004027295.1. Classification (NCBI taxonomy): domain Eukaryota; kingdom Metazoa; phylum Chordata; class Mammalia; order Rodentia; family Caviidae; genus Dolichotis; species Dolichotis patagonum. The sequence goes on along the minus strand of PVJX010000003.1, from coordinate 94,538 downwards.
CCATATTCAACAAAATGAGCTGCATGACTAGGAACGCTACACGCTTTCCTTTTCAAAGTCATTTTCTGAAATGTCACTAAATGGAAAAGCCTGCTTCCCCGCAAGAGGGCAGGAGGATGTCCCTGCCCAACCCCTGCTCAGGATGTCCTGGGCAGGCAGAGATGCTCAGATGGGAATGTTCCCTGCAGGCCCAGCATCAGGCTCGGTGGTCTGTTTGTTATTTACTCCCGTCTCTTAGCAAAAACCATCTTTGTTATGATACTGGGAGACCCAAGCCAGACCCGTTGACCCAGGAGGCTTAGTGTTATTATAAGAAGGTGCCGGGCTTCCCAAAAGGGAAGGGGAAGGTCAGAAGTGGCCACTTGGCATGGTCAATGACAACAGGACACAGCAGGGTGCTCGGAAACCGGAGGATCCTGGTAAAAACTCAGCTGCCTGGTGGCTTTGAGACTTTAGACAATTCTTGAATATCCTCAGCTTATTTCAGCTCTGTTCTGGAAAAAAGGAAAAGATTCTTTGTTGTTGGAATAGAACCAAGAGTCTTTGCATTAAGCTACAACCCCAGGCCCCTCAGCTTTCTTTTTTTTAATTTTTTTTTTTTTTTTTTTGAGTCAGAGTCTCACTGAGTCCGGAAGTGGTACAGGCTGAACTTGAACTTGCAAACCTCTTGCTTCAGCTTCCCTGCTGGAATTACGGGTGAAATATTACTTTTTAAAGTCCTCTTCTTCATCTAGTACAGTGTTATTTAAACATCATCCTGTGGGGAAAAGACAGTGCTGCCAGGGCTGTGGCCACAGCGGGCTCCTCAGCAGTCTGGGGTGCATCGGCACCACCCGCCAGCTGGTCTCCAGCGCTGCAGACTGTGTCCAGCGCCCCCCCCCCCCGGCATGGGGTCGTTTCCTTTCCAAAGGACTTTGTGGCCACAGGGAGGAGCGTGGCTCTCATCACGTAGGTGGGAAGAGGTAAGGAGAAGCCAGGCGGCTCTTTCTCAGTCACAGCAGGTCGAGTGCAACCCTGGCAGCCCGGGCAGACGTCCATGTACTTCATTGCCTGAGCCCTGAATGTCTAAGGGAGGGAGTGTGAGGAGGTGAGGAATAAACCCGAGTAAGAGATTTTTTAATGTCATACCTGATAAGCTAAGAACTTGCTACCCAAAGGGTTAGCGGCATCAACACTGCCTGTCCCCAGAACAGCCGGAATCTGCGTTCCCACAGGCACTGGGTGATTGGAGAGGCATGGGCTAGACGCATAATGTCATCAGCTGAGGTGACTCCCACTTTTGATGGGACAATTTGTTAAACCATAGGTGGAAAAACGACTACAACATTTGTACGTATTTTAGATACACAAAGTTAGCCAACTTCTCCTTGTGTGTGAGACACACAAGGTCGATGTTATTGGAATTTAAGGGAAGGAAAACTGAGTCCCAGAGTGACAAAGGGACCCTGCAAAGCCACCTGAGTGTCTGGACTAAGTGCACAGAACAGCTGTTTGCAGAACGAATGAATGAATGAATGAATGAACCATAGAACAAATGAAGCTGGATTCTGGTCCTCTGATTACTACATACTCAGGTTCACTCCTGATATCGCCTAAATTTAGGGTACTGGTTTTCTGTCCTCTTAGACGTGACCTTGATCAGAGAGCCTTCAAGATGCCAAACTGGGGCGGAGGGGCAAAGTGTGGAGCCTGCGAAAAGACGGTCTACCATGCAGAGGAGATCCAGTGCAACGGCAGGAGTTTCCACAAGACCTGCTTCCACTGCAGTGAGTCGGGTGGACCCTGTGGGGTGTCTGCAGCAGAGCAGGGCTTTTCTTCTGGTTCTGGGGCCTTCCAACTGAGCTGTATCCTCACCTCCCACCCTTTCCTATAAGACAGAGTTTAACTCACTAAGTGTACTAAATTGCCCAGGTGGGCTTAAACTTGGCGATCCTCCTAACCCAGGCTCGAAGAGTGCTGGGGTCACAGGCGTGCGCCACCATACACGGCTAGGAGAGCATCTCAAGTGCCCCTTTAACCATTCACGCTCCATGTCCGGTCTCACAGTGTGGTCAGTCCACCCGAGCCAGGCCACAGGACTTGTGAGAACTGTCACCTGTGGGCCCCCCTGGAGGAGGAACTGTACCTCCTGAGCTCCTTCTCCGCCATGCATGCAGCTCACAAGCCATCTCCCTGCATCCAAGTCAAGACAAGCTGGCCTGCCTCTGTGCTTTGTGTGAAAACCCTGACCCAGGGGCGACAGTCACCGAGTGTGACTTGGCAGAGAAAGGAGGCCAGTGATTATCTGGAACCAAAGTGGATTTGGCCTTCTGGTTTGTCCAGGGGCCAGCTGTCACTGAAGCCAGCTGTGACTTGTCTTTCCTAAGAAAGAAACTGTGTCAAGTGGCGGGTAACACTTCTGCGCCATTTCTGAAAGCTCATGGCCTGGGCACCAGGGTCTCCGTGAAGGTAATCTTTACCAGACACAGATTTACAAATGTCAGAACTGGGGGAGCTTTGAGCCACCGTGATCATGTGTGTTTCGGCAGAACCAGTTCTCATCTCCAAACCCAGGTCACGCGGACCTGACGCAGCACCAGGAGACTGTACCTTCAGAGTCCCAGGCCACCACTCCTTGACAAGATTGCACCGTGCAGTTTCCTGGTGGCTGGCTGTGCTCTGGATGACCGTGGCCCCATCGCTTTGAAATGGCCACTTACTTTCTCTGCTTCCTCCTGTGGCTCTGGCTGAGACCGAGCTTTGCTGGATATTAAATCAACTCCTCCCTATCTAGTTCCTTACCCCACCACACCCCCATGCTCTGCCCAGTGGCTGCATGGCACCCATGGAGCTGCAAACAGTCTCAAACAGAAGCTCGAGGGCTGGGCCCTGTCCTTAGACTGCCAGAAATAGTGACGTTGCATCAGCTGTGTGATCCATATGCCCACAGCAAACATCATGATCAAAGGGGGAGACAGGAAATGGGGACAGGAAATGCCCTGAGTGATTTGGTTGGCAGGCTTAATGGTGCACTGGGTTTTCATCATGGGTAATGATTTTTAAGTTATCTTACACAGTCCTCGCCTTCATCATTATTATTCATTACTATCACAATTATCCAGAATTCATTCATCAGCAAGACAGTTCATTCCAGAACCCTCTGGCTTTTGTTTAAAAAAAAATGGCCAGTGGTCTTTCAGTGAGGGATATTGGAAAGAACACTGGAACTGCAGTAAAAAGAACTAAGGTTTGAGGCTGGACCTTGCTGTGTCCTGACTGTAACCCTGGGGAAACTGTTTTATCCTGCGAACCTCACTTATAAAATGGAGATGGTTGTCCGTCATCACATAGCGTGATACAAAGAGGAGACTTCACCTGAGGTCCTTGGTCTGGAAATCCAGCCTTCTGGGTTTTTCTCTCCTTCGATCAGCATCGAAATCTGTGTGGCAACAGGAAGTTGCCCATGGTAGGTGGTGTTTTGTCTTGGCCAAGTAGTGAGAAGACACCCTGTTCAATGGAGCCATGGCAGAAGGGGCGGGACATGGGGTGGGCATCTGAATGAGTTTCAGGAGGGGTGGACAGAGAGCCCCAGGGAGGAGCACATTCTTCTCTATTATTTTTAAAAGATGACCTTTGGTTGCCAGAATTAGTGTTCAGAGAGGCCAGGTCCACCTTAGCACATCCCCTGGAAAGTGTTCTCCTGATTTCTAGATAACTGTAATTTATAAATGTACGAATCCTCTGTAGTAGTGCTGTTCAAAAGAAATAGAATGCAGGCTATATACTTAAAGTGTCTAGTTTGAAAAAGTATGCCTAGAAAAAGCTCCAGAAGAATTTTGAAATATTTAATCCAGTATTCTCAAATATTGCAATTTCAATGTGTAATCATATATCACATAATGATGGGATACTGTACCTTTCTTTTGTGTTTACACCGAGTATTTATATACAAAATGCATTTCAGGCTTCCCGTCCAGCACGTGGCTAATGGCTGGGGTATAGGACAGCACAGGTCTTCTTCATGAGTCAGTGTTGGTCAGAAGTCAGGGAAAGGCCACAGAACTGGCCAGTGCAAGTGGGAGACAGGCTGGCTAGCAGTGCTGGGATGAGCACAAAAGTAGCTGTATTGGTCACGTTTTTCATTGCTGAGACAAAGTATGTGACACCCAAAGTTAAAGGAAAAAAGGTTTATTTGCCTTACAGTTGGAGGGGTATCAGTCTGTAGTCAGTTAACTCCAACGCAGGGTGGCAGGCATGGCAGAGGAGCATCACAGAGGAGAAATAGTTCACAGCAAGCAGCCAGGTGAGACCACATTAGCTCTCTCTCTGTTCTGGATTTCAGCAGGCTCCCCGCCATAGGGCGGGTATAACACTCACACCCTTAATCCAAGGCAGAATTACACCAAACCAATCAGTAGACTGATTTAGTAATCACACACTTGGCCCCAGCACCACACACTCTAGATCCAGCCACCTCTGAAAAGCCCCACCAATGACTGCAGAAGGCTTTGGAGGGACAACTAGATACAAACCCTGACAGTAGGAGTCCAAGGATCTGAGGTCAGCTACGGTTCTGCAATTTACTGTTGTATAATCATGCACAATGCACTGATTCCCGCTGACGTGTGCTCTCGTTCATCAGTTCCTTCATTCAGTAAATGTTCACCAAGGTCTAACTCTGGTTAAGCCTCTGCCACGCTCTGGGGATATTAAGGTAAAGTCCCTGGTCTTCCTGGAATCCAACATCTACCGTCAGCAAATGTGTGAGCAGTATTTGTGGAGGATGCTGAAAGCAACAACAGAGACAGGCACCCACTTCCTGTGCCCCTATATGCAGTATACTCCATTTAGTCTTCATAAAAAGATTGCCTTGTGTTCAAAGACAGATGCACTTAAACTGCAACCCACACACTGTGGCCAAGACAGTTGAATGAACTCTGCCATATGCTGGTCTCCCTGATTCCACAGCCATCAAGCCCTAGCCAATCACACCTTACAACATTTGGCTTCTTCTTCTGCTCCTTTATTCAATTACTTTAATTTTTAACAATAAAATACCACTTGAGGAAGGGCCTGGTGGCCAGAAACAACCTCTTACCCATTGGATTGCTCCTAGAGATCATCCGATGGAATCGTTTAAAAAAGAGGAAAATAAATTTAATGTAAGTTTTGTTATTCTTGGGCTATAATCTCAGTGGTACAAGCACCATCCCTATAAACAGTCCTTAAGGATTATTGTTGCAAAGCAATGCAGCAAACTGTTACGATGCAGAACTTCTTTATGTATTGTAAAGCTGCCTTATGTTGTGCTAATAGTGTGACAAACACTTGTTGAGATACAATTTGCAGGTGTCAGCCTCCTAATCAAGTGGGAAACTGGGCTGCTTTCCAAGGACTCAGCAGAAGGCTAGGTGAGCTGCTTACAGCCGGGCCAGCTGCCCCCAGAGTGCCTGGCGGAAGATGTGAAAAAGAGTGAGATACAAAGGTTCTCTGAGTTTTTATGAGAAGATAACATTTCCCAATCAATGTATTATGGGCATAGATGGTTAAATATTTGAAGAAGAGATTTGACTTTTTCCCATCTTTGCAAGTCTTTTTCTTCAAGTTTGCAAGAAAACAAACATCTTCCTACAGATCTTCTCTTTGAAAGAGTAGGGTGTGGGCTGTCTTTATCTTTAGGGATGCTTCCCTTGAGGTCATACAGAGTGACCACAAGGCTTGAGCTAGTGAAGGCTGAGGGCTGTATGAGCCAGGCCTGTCCCTTCTGTCCCTCCCTTGCTTCCCGAACTGGACCACCCAGACTGGTCTCCACGTTGACTGTCTCCTTACACTGCCCTTCAAAGGCCGTGATAAGTACAGAGAGTGCTCAATCTGGATTTCAGCATGCTCAGCCCCACACTCCTTCTCCACACACGCATGCGCACACTTCCTGGTGTCATCTGCTGGGATGTGTGTCCAGGGACGTTGTTCTCAGCAGGTCTAAGACCACATGCCTGGCTCCAGGGCTGGCCTCTGCCCTCTTCCTGCTGACTCCACTGTACATATCCTTTCTATTCTCTGGGTACCAATTTCCTCAACTGTGAAAATGGGACCCTCTTCAGGTCTGCAACTCAGACATGTTGTAGACAGCGATCAGAGTTGAGTTCTGGGCCCAAGGCCCCCAAGCAAGGGTCCTGGGGATGCAAGCCAGGGGAGAAGGATCCCAACCCCAGCCCTGATCCTGCTTTCTGTTCTGCAGTGGCCTGCAGGAAGGCTCTGGACAGCACCACAGTAGCCGCTCACGAGTCAGAGATCTATTGTAAGGTCTGCTACGGACGCAGATATGGCCCCAAGGGGATCGGGTACGGTCAAGGCGCCGGCTGTCTCAGCACAGACACGGGGGAGCACCTCGGCCTGCAGTTCCAACAGTGAGTTACTGCCTCACTCCCCCTCCCTGTTACAGTCTCCCATCACCAGGACAGTTCATTCCGTTCCCATAGCAACATTTTCTGGCAGTGGGAGAATGGACTCCATGGTTGACTTGACGACAATAGGAATACTCACTCTGACCAAGTTCTAACAATATGTCATCTCTCCAAAGGGGCTTCTAAATGATCTGCCTTTCTTAAGGGCAATTACGTTTACACCACAGCTCTGGTTTTGCATGTCAAGAGAAAACCCGGAATGTACAGATGTTCTATTGTTTGACCTTTGCAAAACTACATGGCGCCTTTGTTCCTCCCCTTTAAGGGTTTCTGTGTAAATCACATAAATATGGTGGGGAGGGGATGGTCATTCTCTATGTGCTCGTCACTAAAAGATTTCTTCCCTTCTGTTGGAAGATGACTACTATCCACACCACAGGGGAGGGGTCAGTGGGAATGGGCTGAATCTCAGGAGGAAATAAGCAATTACAAGTCCTCTGTGCGTCCCCCTGGCTGCCTGTTGTTGGAACACTGCTGGATTTCCTCCAACACCATCCTGAAAAGTGGGACATCATACCGCCTACCTCACCCTACTGGCCTGCTTGCTCCGCCCACTTTCTAGATGATCACATTGACCTCTGGCCCAGAACTGAGGATCTCTTATGATGGCCACTGGCCTGCAGCTGCTGCCTGGTCAGCTGGTGTCCAGGCTCAGCCTTGCCGTGGGCCTGGCCAGAAAAGCCTCACCCACCTGTGGGAGTATCCTCTGAGGCTCCCCACAGAGCAGTTGGGACATCTAAGGAGCCATCTGGTTCCTCCACAAGGGAGTAACCCACCACAGGGCCTGGAAAAGTGGAGGGATGTGAGTATTATCCTGAGGAGAGAACTTCTCTTGGTTAATTTCTTTCATTACTGCATCCCAGCTAGAGACTTTTCCCCCTTGGTACTAGGGATCAAACCCAGGGCCTTCACATGAAGCTATATCCCCAGCACACCTTTAAAAAAATTTTTTTCATTTTGAGACAGAGTCTTACTAAATTGTCCAGGCTGGGGCTTAAACTTATGATCCTCCTGCCTCAGCCTCCCAGAGAAACAGGATTTTAAGTATGAAACACCAGGCCTGGATTGAGACTTTTCATAAAGAAAAGATACAACGATTGCATTCTCTACCCTGTGTTATATAAAGCTCTCTTTCCAGTATCTACAACTCACTTTCTTTTGATAATGTCCAAAGAATGACAAGAATCCTAGACCTGGGGTTTCATCTCTCAGTGCCATCAATTATGCGCTGCCTGCCTTGGGGCAGTTTCTCCTCCGTCCTGCGTACTTCACGGGGTTGTAGCAAGGTTCAAGCGATAGAACGTACGTGTACACACCAAAAGATCTAAGGACATGGGGGCTATTACTGTGCCTGTCTTGAGACGTTGTGCTCATGGGGACAAGTGACCTTGGGTGCAGGACAGCTTGGACTGTGACAAGGAGAGCACAGCCCCTTGCACTGCTGTTTGTCAGGATCTGATCTGCACAACAATCAACCTCCCATCTTGCGCTAGACTTTCACAATGCAGTTCAGACAACAAACTGTTGAGCTTTGAGATAGTGCAGAAAAGCCCAAACAGGCAAGCACAGCAGACAGAAGTTCAGGACCATGACAAGACTACCAGCAAGCACATGGGGAGAACTTGCTGTGTGCTTTACAACACAGAGCATTTAATCCCATTTTTTAAAAATGAATACATTTTATTTTATTTTATTTTATTTTATTTTATTTTATTTTATTTTATTTTATTTTATTTTTGTCTTTTTGAGACAGGCTCTTGCTATCCAGTTCAGGCTGGCCTTGAGCTCACTTTGTGGCCCAGGCTGGTCTCAAACTTGCAATGATCCTCCTGTCTCAGCCTCTCGAGTGCTGGGATTACGGGAGTGCACCACCATGCTCAGGTTAATCTCACTGCATCAGGTAGGAGCTGCATCAGGCCAGGCAGGCTCTGTTCTCAGCACGCCTGCAAGTCTCATTAACCCTCTCAACAGCTCTATAAGAAAGGTGCTGCGATCATGTCCATTTTCCAGATGAGGAGACCGAGGCACGCAGAAGTGAGGCAGCTTACTTGAGGACACGCAGCTCACACTGTGTGCCCAGGAAGGTCTACACTTCATCAGCCTATTTCCATTAGGTCCCCAAAGCCAGCACGATCAGCCACTGCCAGCAACCCTTCCAAGTTCACTGCGAAGTTTGGTGAGTCCGAGAAGTGCCCTCGATGTGGAAAGTCAGTCTACGCTGCTGAGAAGGTCATGGGAGGAGGGAAGGTAAGGTTTTCTGCACGCACCACGTGGGGTCTGCTCATCTATGCCGGACGCATGGGAAGGAAGGAGAGAACTGGAGCTGCTGGGAGGTGGGCACAGACCTGCACTGTCTGAGCTCCTAGAACCTCTTCAGGAAGTGCGATCAATAATTAAGTTAATGTTTACATTAAAAAGTGTATCATAGAAAAACACATATTAACATTAATCCTCCTCAAAACACCTCCCCCTGGCTTTGAACACACTCCTCCCATTGTCCTTGACATTATTTTTTGAGACAGCGTCTTGCTGCTTTGTCCCTGCTCTCTATCTTCATCTTCAACACTAACATTATCTTCTGCCCCAAGCCCAAGTGCTGTCCTGACCAGCATATCCCCTGGATCTCTTCACTATGGGGAAGCCCTTCCCTTCTTCTACTGTGCAGGAACTCATGTGCAAATCACTGCAATAAATCCATTTTCAGGGTTCTTATAATTGCTGGCCCAAGTCATTGTATTCATCTTCTCCAAAACCCTGGAAAGATTTTGCTAGAGCCCCATTAAGTAGAGGAAAGTATGTATGTTTGTAGGTTGCTGGCTAGAAAATTCAAAAGGAAACCAGAATTCACTGCCACCTCTGATACGCAATTGTCTCCCGTCCCTCAGCCTTGGCACAAGACTTGTTTCCGCTGCGCCATCTGTGGGAAGAGCCTGGAGTCCACAAATGTCACTGACAAAGATGGGGAACTTTATTGCAAAGGTGAGTGGCTCCGGAGACTTCTCCTCCCATGGGGTGACCTTGGAGGGGAAGCACAACCCCAGAGGCCTGCTTGTGTCAACCAGGAGCAGGGCTTCTTGGCCTGGGCAGGGTTTGGGCTCTCAGGATGTGGAGCAAAACCGTCTAAGGGAAATGCAGAGGATCTCCTGGCCCAGTTCTGCTTCTTACCATTGAGGCACCCAGGGGGATCGGAGGCTTGAGGGTGCTCAGCAGCGCAGGGCAGAGGGTGCCCGGCAGAGGAGAGGAAGGAAGTGGCCTGCCTCTGGCCCTGGATGAGTCCACCTGGGAAGCAGGTTGAGGGCTGGGGGAAGGAGGCAGTGTGTGTGGCCTCTCGAGTTTATCAAGATCTCTCTCTCTCCTCTCTTCCTCCTGTGTGCTGCCCTCTTTCCCTCTTTCCATCTTCCTTCCTGTCTGTCCCTCGTCCCTCTGACATTTTGATTTCTGGTGCTGCAGTCACGCAGTAATCAGGGTGACAGAACTGGCTTTCCTCCTGGTCCTTGCAGCTCTCCACAACCCCCAGGTCCTGTGCAGAGACAGTGAGGCTCAGCTCCCTCCTAACACCATGAAAAGAAGGGATGCGCTGGGGCTGAGGTGACTCTCCACCCAAAGCCTCCCGGGCCTACTCTGTTGCTCTGTTGAACATCATCATTTAACGATGCTTCAGGAATCTCTGTTTGGTGGAGTCAGCGAGGGCAGCAGTGGAAAGAGGCTTACCAGGGCACTGTTCATTATGACTACAGGTTGCCAAAGCTTTTCTGATACTGAGACAGGATGGGCCTTGACTCAGCCCTTGATGGGTAGCTGCCTTCTCCTGGTAGTGGAGGACATAGAGGGTCCTCACCATTCCCAGGCCACGAAACCCTAGAATCCCGTAGTCGGTGAGATCAACATATAAGCAAATCCCATTTCCACGTGGAGAAAGCTGCAGGGGAGGAACAGTCACAATGCGGCTGCCTACAAAGAGGACAGCAATCAGCTTGGCTGATGGGGGCTTCTCAGAAGACACCCTTCCTCTGGGGCTGGGAAGGTGACTGTGGGTTTGGGAGCGGGACTCCAGGACCCAGCAGCAGTGCCACTCAAGAGTGGACACCACAGCACGTTCTTCAGGTTGCCTGGAGCGTGGGGCAGGAGTCAGGAGGCCAGGCAGGCAAGCTAGAGCCAGACTGCACCAACTCACAGGAGAAAAGGTCTGCAAACAAAGCAAAAGCAGATCTAGGAGAAATGTCATTCATTTAAAAGTTAATTCACATGTAGCTTTATGAAAAAGTTGGCTTTAATAAGTAAATAGATGGTGCCTCTACACAAGGACCTGAAACAGTGGTGCTAATCCACATTCTCTCTCTCTCTACTTTTCATTCAGTTTGCTATGCCAAAAACTTTGGCCCTACAGGCATCGGGTTTGGGGGCCTTACACACCAAGTGGAAAAGAAAGACTAAAGCAGCTTTGCTTCTCACATCCTTCGCTGCGGAAGGTGTTACTGAAGGTCCTTACGAATGGAGCTTTTCCTAGTCATCCTTGTTTGTAGTTGGACAACATTCTCTTCAGAATCGTTTGTAGGTTTTTCCAAAGCAACAACAACAACAAAAAATCTTTGGGAAAAAAATTATTTAACATCGAAACTGCAACAACTGCTTTATTATTTACAATCCTTGGGGTGGGAGAGGCAATAAATGAATGTTTTAGTGGTACCTTGTATGTTTTTTGGGATTTTTTTTTTTTTTGGAAGAGGAAAGTTTTCAAAACAGAGCAAAACAGGCTCACAAATGAAATGCAGCCAATTAGAGACCCCTTCCTCTGCCTCCTCAGCCAATTCTCCGGGGCTTGAGCACATGTATCCTTTTAACAACAGCACCTATTCTCCCACCTCTGTGCAACTTTAAATTATTTGGAGTAAATGAAAGCAAATAAAATCTGACATAGCTGCAGAAAATGAATCTGGGTGTCAGGTGGGAAAGGAAAAGGGAGAAATCACGGATTTAGAGATGGTCTTCCAGAATCCGCTGGCTAAGTGTCTTTCTGGTTACTGCCAGCAGAGAAGAAAACAGGGGATCTGGGAGGGTATAGACAACAAGATAGCAAATTCTAAAAGGAAAATCAAAAATAATAACATTGCTGGCATTTATCCTTTTGTTCTATCGCTAGCTTTGCAATCTTACACATTTTATGAAAACTCAGAAATGACAACAAAGCATGACATTTGCTTCAGCATTATAAATGACATGAGGATGATTCTCTTTTATTCCAGAACAATGCCCTGAGGTTTAACAATTTTTTTTTAAAAAACAAAACTCCATCAAACTGCCAGGCTCACAAATGAAATGCAGCCAATGAGAGACCCCTTTCTCTGCCTCCTCAGACAATTCTCTGGGGCTTGAGCACATGTATCCTTTTAACAACAGCACCTATTCTCCCACCTCTGTGCAACTTTAAATTATTTGGAGTAAATGAAAGCAAATAAAATCTGACATAGACAATGACGTCTTAGGCTAAACCACGGGTTTTCCCATGTACCAAGTCCTAAGGAAAGCTGTGTTTAAACTGAGTGATTATTCAGGGTTGCTCATGTGCTGCCTTGGATAAAGTCCCGTGTGGACTTCCTGCTGTGTATCAGTTATTCGGCTCAGGAGACCAAAGCTAAAAACTTCAAGTATTCTTAGCTTTGTTCTCTCCTTCACCCTTCTTCACCTCACTCTTCAAGCTTCCTCTGGGACACCTGGGACACCTCTGGGACACATGGCTTCCATCCCCACTCTTTGGCACGTGTGTTCGTTTGCTGGGGCTGGGTGGCCAGTTTCTTCCGAGGCCTCTCCCCCTGGCTTTGGATGGCCGTCTTCTCCTGTGTCTTTGCATGATATTCTTTGTATGTGTGTGTTGGACTCCTCTTTTAATAACAACGCCTGTCATGCTGGATTGGGGTCCACTTGTAGGACCTCCTTTATAGAGTCACATTCTGAGGGCAGTTTGGACTTCACATGTGAATTATGGGGAGACACCCCTAGAGGTTTATCATATAAGGGCTTTAACACATTGGCCTCTGCCTTACTCCTTCAAGTTAACTTTAGACAATCTCTTCCTCACAAGTTCAAGTTACACTCAAAAGACCTAAAGTTTCTTTAAACACCTATTGCTTCTACCCCACTGTACATTTGCTAACATTTTTCCTTGTCTGGAACTCCTGGAAAATGGAACCTCCACCATCTTTCCCAGAACCCAACTCCTTATTCTGGTAAAATATCAAACAAATCATAGGTCAAATGTCACTTTCTTTGCAAAATAAATTCTTACATGAGAATAAGTCCACCTCTGCACTGCAGTAAGAGATGTATCATTAACAAGGCCCTGTGTCGTTGCATAGGATTTGAAATTTCTACTTATTTCCTTGTTAGAATATGGCACACTTGCATTCACAGTGCTTTACAAATGGCAGGCACTTAATAAACATTGGTCCAGCGAATGAGGTGGGAGAGAATGTAAGCCAGACTAAATGCAAACTTGGCTACAATGTAAAAGGAGACAATGTAATGCCGAGAAAGAAATTTCAGTAAAAACAAAACAAAGGAAGAACCTCCTTGTGGTCCAGTGAAATGGAAAAGTGTTCTTTTCTGCATCCTAGCCATACTATTCTGCTAGTTTCCAGACTCTTCTGCTATTGACTGGGACACATGACCGGGTCTAGAATAGTGGTGGCAAACCTATGGCACTCGTGCTGCAGTGGGCTGTGTGTACCCATCACGGTCCAGACAATGGAATTCTGGCCACTGCAGTCTCTTGGGAGACTCTCTATTCTCTGCACCTCTGGATCCAGTAGAATTGAGGCTGTAGGGAATTGTGGTCACTAGTTGGGAATGAGCTTGGATTTCTGCATGAAGACACCTGCTAACAGCTAAATGGATTGTGTTGAGGAAGAAGTAGCCTTATATTGTTTAAAGCCACTAAAGGGATATTTATATCATATTAACTCTCTTGACCACCACACATCTGAGACATCAAATGTCCTCCAAGTTATCTGGCTACTCATTGCTTTCAAAATCCTAGCCTTCAAAAATCCCGTCATCCATAAAATCTTGATCATATTCACTGAGCTGCCTCTGACCTCTTATTCCAGCACTTTATCTGCACCCTTCTTAATAGCTTTTAGTATTTTGTACCTTATACTATAGTCTCAGTTTCCTCTCTTGACTGTAAGCTTCACGATGAATACATCCAATGAAATGTTCTATGGGCTGTAAGGCCAAATGTGGTACTCCATGTTTGTGCAATAATCTAAAAATTCATGAAATGTACTTTCCAAGTTACATACCAGGTAGAAGTACTGGAATACAGTGGTTTGGACTGATTTGGAAGATCTGAGATGGAAGTTTGAATTTTTAAGAAGCTAGTCCTGGATTCTCACCTGGTTCCTGTGATTCTGATCTAAATGGCCCATGGACCACAACTTGAGAATATTTATTAGTAAGAAAGGGAAAGAGAGAATATAGCCTGAGGAAATCCTCTGGTCCACCAACTAAGAATCAGAGTCATCAAATAATTTTGATCGCATCACATCTTGCTTAAAAAGAAACAAAAACAAAAACAAAACCTTTATTTGGTATTTTGTTCAACAAATGAATTCAATTATTGATTGAATGAAAAGCATTTATCAGGCACTAACCTAAGTTACTGGTACTTTGTTGTGGCAACCCCACTTAGTGTCTACGTGAGTAAGAGACTGACTTAGTGACTTTGGGTTTAATTCCCTTACCTCAGTGACTCTGTAGAAGGAAGTAGAATGGATCCCAGAGGAGCTAAAGGTCAATGTGATTAGAGGACAAAGTGTGATTGAGAGTGACACTGCTAACATGAAACAGTGTCGTATCATTCAAGGTCTTGTAGGTCATGATGCGAATCACAGCTTTACTTCAAAGGTAATGGGAACCGAGGTAGGATTCATAGCAGGCAGGTGACATGCCCAGGGATGTCTATATTATACCAGGAGTTAAAGTTGAATCAGTGTTTCCTCCAGAATAAAGAAATTAGTAATTACAGTCATACTGGTGAAATATTTTGATGGTACTAAGTAAAAACAGTAATTAATCTTTAAGACTGCCTATGTTCAATTTCTAAATAAGATGAAAAATTAAATTAAAGCTTACTGGGGTTAGCAGTAATCTCAATTCACTCCTGAGACTGCAAATTTCTTTATGTCATATAAACATAAACTAAGTCTCAATTACAAAAGAAAATTTTATTAGATGTGAAAGCAAAACAGAGATACCTACTTAAATATTCTTTACATATTTATAGATATAACAACGATGAATAACTTATCAAAAATTACATGTTCAAAGAATAGTACTACTTTGAAACAGTCAATATAGTATCTCAAAATATTTTATCCATAAGCAATGAATATTATCTTCAAAAAAAGTAGTTTGTATTTTCTTGTGAAAAATATAATTTTTTTTAAAGGTGTTTGCCGAGTGTATTCAAGAACAGTTCATCTTTCTAAGCCTGAAAGAGTATCTTTATTGTTTTACCAAATGGCTATAAAACCACCTGTGTTTTTCTTTGGGCTCAGATGAACTCTATACTTCATTTCTCTTTCCGAGCTGGCAGGGCACCATCACAAACAGAAACAAATCAGAATGCCAGTTTCGAGACGCTTTTCTTCACACAGAGCGAAGAACCTTCTCTTTGGCTGGATGAAAGACCATGGTGTACTGGGATGTCCAATCAACCGCACAGGGCTTCACCAAGCCAAAGCAGCCACACCGAAAGAAATCTGCCAGGTTCTGTGTGAATCCAAGGCTGCCAAGAGAAGAAGGGAGCGAGCCTTATTTCACTTCCTGTGTAGCTCTTCACAAACCATAAATATTCACCGAGTGCACATATCCTTTGATGACCCTGCAGCAATCCAGAGGTAGCCAGACTATTGCTGGACTTGTGGACCCTTAAAACTGAAACATAATTCTCCTTCTGGATCTGCATCCTACTCTGAGATTCCCTGCCTTGTGCCAGCAGCTTCCCTGGGCTTTTTGTTCTCACCTCCTTTTGAGTCCCACACCCCCTCTACTGGTCACTGCCTCCACTAAGTTCCTCCTTTCAATCCCCACGGCCTTCGCTCAGACTTTGGGTGTCTTGAAAGCCACATGGTGCTGTTTCTTTACCCCCGATGCCCAAATACGTCTTTAAATGATGGCCCTATCTCAATCCCTTCCGGTTCACCCTACATAGTGGAGTCTGTCTAGGCCTCCAAAACCCCTGACTCATTCACAGTCCATCATCTCCCAATAAAAAGCCTTTCAGGACACTCCTCTGCCTACAACCCCAACCCAAACCCTCCTCTCTGTGGTCAAGACCCACTACAACAAACCCAAGTTTCTGCTACGCCAGTCATCTTTAAACCTGCCGCTCTTTTGCTGGCTCTATTTATTTCCCCGTGATCTCAACTGGGTGGGCCTGGAACCCACCCTTGCCCAGCCTTGCCTCAGTGCCTCCTCATCATTTCAACTCCTACCTGTTCTCAAGGCCAGCTGAGGTCCACAGTTTCCCTGGGCCCTTCCTGACTGCCATCTTCTGCGTCCCTTTTTCTCCATTAAACTCCTGAAACACTATCTTATTCCAGTATGAACACTGATTATTCTTATGCATATGCCCATTCCTTTAAGTGCAACTTAATCCCCTAGATACATCAAATAAGCTGGGCTGGGCACTAGCTCAGGGCCAGAGCCCTCTCCTAGCATGCAGGGCCCCCGCTGTGAGCCTCGGTACCACAGAACAAACCACACCACATTTGTGCGTAAAGATGATTGCGCGGTGGCTGTTGAGAGGACTGTGCCGCTGTCAGGAGAGCATCAAATACTACTCAGAAAGCCGCTTCCTAGGGACTGGGCTGACTCCACGGAAATGCTGCAGTGCAGTAGGGAGACTGCAGGGTCCTGCTCAATACCTAGTTAACAAAGGAGGACGGATAGGTAAAAGTTTTGGAGTGGGCAGATTTGGAAACTCGACTTCAAGTAACTCCAAGGATTTATCTTTACTTCCTTGAGTTATGCTGCCAATGTGCACCAGCCCTCACCTCCTTTCCCCCTTTTGGACTCTCCTCAAGGCTTGGCACGGGAATTGAACTTAGGACCTTGCACTGGCCAGGCAGGTGCTTGTGCCACCGAACTATATCCTCAGGCCTGAGAAAGGGACTTCATCATCACTGCCAGTTCAAAACAATCACCACGAGCTTCACACCACACTCCCAGGCTGTAGTTGATTTTTCCTATTAAGTCCAGTTCTCTTCTCTAAATATGCATTGCAGTCACATCCCAGACTCTGATCCTGTCTAACAGTCTAACAGTTTCATCTTGTACCAAGAGGAGGCTTTAAAATAGACTGCTCAGGAGATAGGCAGTGAGCACTCAATCCCTCGGGGCGTCTGGGTCACCTCTGCAGCGTGCTTGGCCTCCAAGACCCTGATGGAGGTGGCAGGGAGATAAGCTTCAAAGCCCTATCTTTTTCCTATTGCAAAATGACAGTCTTCCTACACACTCTCGTTTTAACTGAAGACAGACAGGTTTTACATGTTCAGTGCTCTGGGGAACATATTCCAAACCTGAAAAACTGCCTCGTCATGATGCGGGTGGGCACGATGAACACAGGGCTGAAAGAATTACTGGTGATGGAAAGCCAGGCTGAAGATCCCGGGAAAACACATACTTCTGACAGCTTCGAGGGTGGCCTGCTCGGTCACATGCTTAATCACCTCATGCTGACTCCAACCCAGCAACCTGCATGCTTGTGACTGTGTGGTGTGGCCTGACTGCCGAGATCCCCCGTCCTGGCAAAACTTTAAACACTTCCTCTTTGTGCTGGATCCAACAGACTAAATTCCTTACCACCTTGGGGACCGTGACCTCACCACCCCAGCCCTGCTACTGAGGCTTCCAAAATAGAAGGGCTCAGTTCCACCAAACAGCAAATTAGAGAATAGTGGTGTGGGCCCAGGACAGTAGGGTGGGGGCACCAGCTCAGGAAGTCACTGGCTGGGGATCTTCTGGTCTCGAGTGGCCAGAAAAGGTCTCACTTACTTGTATGGTGTCTTCCTGAGGGACAGGGTCTGTTTCATCTGCCTGCTCTGCTTCAGCAGGCTGATTCTCTCATGGGAGGTCAGGCCCAGAAAAGCAATCTGGAACAGAGGGATGGAGGGTACATGAATACACGGCCCCGTGGCTCTGTCACCCTGAATGGTCCATCGTGGGGCACTGGCAAACGTTTAGCACTGCTTTAGTCGCCTGCCCGGAGGGCCACAGTGCAGGCAAAGATTTGGTGGCCTTAAACTGTGTCCTGTGTTTGCTACCATGCAAACTTGGTAGTGAGGCCTTCTCTTTTTTAAAATGTTATTTTAAAGACAAAAAATAAATAAAATTTCAAAGAGATAATGAAAGGATAACAATGGTTAATACATTACATATTGTTATCTTTAAATTATTTAGAATACAAGATATCGGCATTTAATTGTTCAAGTAATATTAGCATAAACTTTTCTTTTTAACGAACTAAGAGACATTAGCAGTATAACTATCTTAACTACCTTTTGTGTGTGTGTGTGTGTGTGTGTGTGTGTGTGTGTGTGTATAGATACATGTATTTTTTTTTTTGCTTTTTTTTCCTTTTCTCCTTTCCCCCATCCCAGTTTCTCTTTACTTTTGAAGTTCCTTCCCTTTTTACAATACCTATTAGATGTTTTGGATTTTATTTGCTCTTTTAGTTTCTCACACTATGGACAATACAATGTTTACACATGTGCACCTGATTTATTTTACTTTTGAGTATGATCTCGAGTTACATCCATTTATCTATAGAAGTCTCCAGTTTACACTTCGCTATGGCTGAGTAATACTCCATTGTATAAAAAGACATTTTTAATCCATTCCTCAGTTGATGGGCATTTGGGATGACCCAAAGATCCAGCTGTTACAAACTGTGTTGCTATAAACACAGGTGCACATATGTCACTGTGGTATGATGTTTTTAATTCTGTGAGATATGCTATTGGAATTTTGGTTGGAACTGCATTAAATCTGTGTAACAGTTTTGGGAGAAGGGTCTTTTTCACTATATTGGTTCTTCCCACTCAGAAGCAAGGGATATCTTCCCATTTTCTAAAATCCTCTTCAGTCTCCTGTTTCAGAGTAGTACAGTTTTCAATGTAGAGGTCTTTTACTTCCTTTGTTAGATTGATTCCTAGGTATTTAACTCTTTTGGATGTTATTGTGCAAGGTGTTGTTTCCCTAATTTCTCTCTCAGTGAGTTTGTTATCTGTGTACAGGAAGGAGGCCTTCTTTTTTTAATTATCTCATTTTTATTAAACTTTCAAGAGAGCACTGTGGATTGACTTAAATTGTGAAATAAATGCTGTATAATTCCAGCAATGGCTTATGGGTGTGTTTAGATTTTTAATACACTGAGTATACGATTTTTGGGTAAATAATCTAAAGTCATTATCAGGGCAACTACCTCAACTGCACTGTATGTTCCGTATGTTCTTAGCAGCTCTTTGAAAAGGTACCCAAGAAAAAGTTTACAAACTGACATGAAGAACATTTAAATTCATAAATTTAGAGAAGAATTAAAGTGATGCAAAAACTCTCCAATCCTTAAAACCTGCAACTATTTAGTTATCTCATTTCATCCTCAAAACAACTCAAATGGCAACTTTCTTATCTGGGACATGGAGCTCAGAATACCACTCTCTGCGGCTCAGGGACTGAGATAATAAACTTAATGTTCCCAGCGCTGAGGCCGAGAGGTGACCTGACTGCTCCACAGCTGCACAGTTGAGACAGTGGCAGAGCTGGGAGTGACACGGGTCAGTGCGAGGACGCTGGCCTTGCTCCTGACCAGCAGTCTATACACTCTGCTTGGTCCAGTACCGTCAAAACCACGCCCAGCTAGAGCACTCAGAAAATCAAAACCACGCCCAGCTAGAGCACTCAGAAAAGGACCATTTTCAAAGAACTGGACTGCTTTGCTCATTAGGAACACAGCTCTGCTCTAAATTCTTGTTTCTGAAAATTATCTGAGATTTAAGTCCATTTCCCATCCTTAGAAAGTATATAAAAACGTATTCACTTTTCCCTTAAAAATTCATGGTGTCAAAACTTCATATACCCATACTTGTTCTAAGAGTCCAGAAAAGAAGAAAGAGAATTAGAATTGATGTCTCAAGTGTTAGGTTCTACCCTAACCTCACCTCTTCCTAGGCCCAGGGCCAGAAGCAAGGCGACGGGCATCTCTTTAGTTTTTCATGCAAAAACCTGAGCTATTACTTTGATATGGTCTACACCTCAAATGCTTGTGAGAAAATAGATGGGTAAGTGCTTTGAAAATCTAAACCATGTGTAAACATTAGGGATTACAAATGAAACCATTCATACTAATAATCACTGATGATACTATCCATTTACCAAACTGTTAAAAGAGGGGTAGATTAAGATGAACACCAAGAACCTCATTTGAGTCAGTATTTACTGCTTTCCTTTCTTTCCTTGGCATTTCTTTTCTTTTGTTTTCTTTTCTCCCTTCCTTTCTTCTTTTCTCCTTTCTTTCTCCTTTCCTTTTTCTCCCTCCTCCTTCCTTCTTTGGGCTCGAACTCATGGGTGCTGTACCACTGACTGTAGCTCCAACTCCTTTTATTTTTCATTTGCAGACAGGGTCTTACCAGTTGCCCAGCCTGGTCTTGAATTTACAATCCTCCTGCCTCAGTCTCTCAAAGAGCTGGGGATTGTGCACTGCTATGCCTGGTCCTTGGCATTTGTTTTTTCTCCTCTATCTTTCCCGGCCAGCTGCTTTCCATCTTCTCCCTTCCCTCTTTCCTTTCTTCCCTCACCTCACTTCTTCCTTCATTTTAACCAATATGATGTTATAATTGGTTACTTCCCCACACAAGTGTGTTCATTTTGCTTCTGTTGAGTAAAGACATAATTATCTGAGGTCTTGCGTAACTGGTTCGGACTGATTATGGCTGCCTGTTCTATGTGGCAGACCATAGCAACACTAATTAGGTCAGGCTTACAGAGGGAGGCAGGCAGCAGGGATGGGGCAGAAGCATGATGAGAAGCTCATGGTGGCTACTGCCCTGGAGTGTGCACTTTCCAATGGCCATGACCGTCTTTGAAATGTAACTACGGTACCCATTGGTCAGCGGCATAGCTTTCATCTCTTCCTACTTCCATCGACCTAACCACTGTAAGAAATGGACAGACCAAGGGAAAATAACCACCTCGAGTTTATATGGTGTTTCACAGTTTGCACCATGGTTTCATGCACATAAGATCTGACTGCGTGAGGAGCCGGAAGAGGATCTAAGCTTCCAGTTCTGACTTTGCCACTGACTGGATGACCCCGAACAACTCAATTCACCTCTGTTCCTCTATCTGTAAAACAATGAAGTCAGAGTGGGTCACTCCCTGCTCTATTCCAGTGATTTATTAGCTTAACCTTTAAATCCTCCTGTGAGACTAGACAGGCATTATAATTCTCATTTTATAGGCAAGGGACCTGAATTCAAGAGTAGCCGAGTGATGTGTCTGCACTCACAGAGGAAATGACAGAGGCAGAACTGGAATCTTAAAATCCTCTGATTTTTAACTACGGGTTGTTGGGAATTCTACTCAAAGGTATTATGAGAAATGAATACCTGAAAGAGTTGATTCATTAATAAAAACGTTGACCATGAGAAATGAAAAGCTGCCAGCATGAAGATGTATAAAACCCAAGGGGAGCAGGCCACAATCTGATTGAGGTAGGTCCATAATCCGTCTTCCTTGAACGTTGTGGCGCAATGATTTGACCAATCTGTGAATTTATAGAAAAGAAAATCGTTGTGAGAAGAGGCAACGAACTAGTGTTCCTTCTCCAGGAAGATAAAAGCAGTTCGGATTTATTAGGGAGAAAGGGAAGCAGGACAAGAAGGCACAGAGCAAAATCCAACCTGGGGGGCTGGAGGTGCAGTCGGTGGCAGGACGTGGGCTGGGCAGGTTTGTGTGGCCCTGGGCTCGATCCCTCACATCAAAGACAAACAAAAAACAAAACAAAAACCCAGAGCAGGAATCTAGTGTTAGGGGTTTATCTTCCAGACGTGGCATGAGACTACGGTGCCTCGGAGTCTGGGAGGGCACGGTGACACCAGGCCGGCAGCCAATGGTGCAGGAATAAAAGCAGAAAACCATACAACTTTCACTAAAATCAGCACGTCCTGCCTACAAAGCACTGGCCAGAACTGAAGGGTGCGGCAATTGAGAATGATTATACTTGTTTATTAAGTTTATTGGTACATTTTAAACACACACAACGATCACTTTCATCACAGGGACTTTGTACTTGTATGTATCTCAATTCTCTTTTCCCCCATACCCTCCATTTGACTCCTCTTCCTCTCCTTATTTACAAAAGCTTTGTTTCTCATTTTTTCTTTTCCTTTCCTCACCTTGTTGTTCTCCTTCCCAACCAAATATTTTCTTCCTATAAGAATGATTGTACTTAATGAAATATCTTTCCTAGAAATCATCCATCTTGTTCATATTACATCAAGTTACAGATCTGCTACAGGACTGAATATAAACTTTTATTACAGGTTCAGAGAACAGGCGACTGCTGTGGGCACAAGTGCGGGACACCACAGAACGCAGCCTGACAGCACACGGGGCCAGGCATGGGTGCACCTCTGCACTGGCACCGTAATTAACCCCGTAGGGGAGGCCGGGGCGGGGACTTCCAGAGACAGACACATCCAGGAAAACGACAGAGAGCAAGATTCATGTGGTCCCAGCTCAGTTCCTCCCTGACAGCACCAGATGCCAATTAAGAGAGGTCTTCTCCAGGGTTCGTGATGCTGACCCACTAACCTATGCAGCCTGCAGCTGCGGGTCAAAAGCAGCAGAAACACGGGGACAGATCTCTACGCTATGACCTTTACAGGCAGGACGACTGTGCATATAGGAACTTGTTACTGAAATGAGAACTCTGTAGATTTGCACCTTGAGGTTTCATAAAGCTATTTATCTGACAACCTGATTAGTAGTTCCAGATCTTTCCCCAAGGCAGCACCACAGAGCTCCTGGCATGGGAAAGTCCACGACTCTACCATCAACTGTCGGTCCATTTTAGTCCTGAACGCCTATTTTGCTTTTCTTCTTTGTGAGTCTCATTTGATTCACAAATATATGCCAGAACCATAGTCTAAGCGCAATCACCACAGAGGAACAATCAAGGTAACAAGGGAAGGCAAATTATGCTCCCACTAGGACAGCACAGAAAGATGCGTCCAAGGCACATGATACCAGGAAAAAAGAATATAATTTCTAGTAGCAGGTGGAGAAAACAGCTGTGGAGTGGGAAAGACTATCTAGTTTCTTTCAATTTATGGATTTCTACTGCTCCCTTCTGGGGATTCTTTTGATAACACAGCATGTCCTGATACTCAAGTTCAGCCTGAAATAGATTTCAGATTCTGTATCAAAGACGTGAGCGCAGTGGTCATCCATCCACATTCTGTTTCACGATATGATAATAAAAGTTGTCTACTACATTATCAGGCTTTCGATGGTTAATGTTCCAAGTGAAGACAACTGTTTTCATCTTTTTTCTGTAACTGCTCTGGTGGTTACACAGTTCTTCCTGATAGCAATCTAATACTGGTCTCCCTGTGACTTGTGGGAAGCTGATGTTTTCTGATTCGCTTGCTGTCCTGAAAACAGACCTCACAAGAGAGGAAATCGATCGAGTGGCAGAAGTAGCTGCTTTTTGATCAGTGAGAAGGAGGGAGCGCAGCAGAACCCTGGAGGTAAGGGAGCCGACGTGAAACGGAGGCAGAGGAATGGCAGTGAGGCCTTGGAAGAGAAATGGCACCCATGTCCACGCTTTCTGTCTGTGAAATAATGATGGGAAACAGGATAGGAAACAGGTTTTGAAACAAAATAGAATATAAACAAAGAATGCTGAGCTGGAATATAGAGCTATAAGTCAGGGTAAGGTGGGGATGCTCTTCAGAAACAAAACAAAGCAGGAAAACTGGTTCAAAGACAGGGAAGAGGAAAAATCCAGCGTAATAGTAAAAATGAGCTTGGAAAGGCGGAATGTGATGGGAAATTGCGGCTGTTCTTATCAATAGTCTTATGATGGAAACAGACATTAAACAGGAGAGACTATTTTTAGAGAGGAGAGGGATGAGGAGAGGCAAGAGTGGTGTAAAATCTGGATTCTTTCCCCTAGGATCAAGTCCAAGAGACAGGCTGGTCCATGGGCCAACTCGGAAAGGTTTCGCTAAGAATATGCTTTATTGTCAGGCCTTAAAAGGCCAGCTCACCCAGAAGCCGTGCCAAAGATCTTTTATTTCTTACACTGTAAGATACAATCTAAGATTTAAGAACTCTAGCCTTTAGCGTTCCTGGTGGCCTTTGACAAGACTTGAGCTCAGGAATCTTAACTTTCTGACTGATGGTGACAGACACATTTAGCTACAAAGTCTCACCTAGAGCTGAGACACCCAACATGTCAGGTGGGACCCTTCCGACAAGGGGATAAGTCCTCACCATGCTTATGTCAGGGCAAAAAGGAACCCATTTCACAGAGACACTAAAACCTACAAAGGAAACCGCAAACGAAATGAAATTTGCAACACTGGTGATTTCCAGGGAAGGGAACCGGGAGGCTGGGGATAAGCACAGAATGAATTCTCTCCTGAGAATTACATTTAAACTAAAGAAAGCTGGGGTGCTGGGGTGCAGGGGCATGGAGTAGGGACAGGGAAACAGCCTGAGTGCTAGAGACTGGATTGCTTGGAGGCAAAAAAATACATAGGGAAAAACCTTTTGTAATTATCTTTCTACAGACTTCAGTGTAGGGTTAATGGAGACAGATTAGAGGTGGAGACTCTGTATCTAAATTTTCCCAAACCTTCAGAATAAAAGATAAAAAGTTAAAAGTCCAAAGAAATAAATAAACTACTGGCACTGTAAGTTTTTCCAGGGAGGTAACTTATTCCAAGATCTGAGAGGCGTAGTCGTGCAGTTCTTAAGAGCTAACCCCAATTCTTCTTACCTCAATTTAAACCCTGTCCTTAGCGGATCACCTCAGTGCAGCGGGTGATCATTCCCTACCCAAACCCCGAGATACCTTTTAAATTGCTAGTGAAAGTTATTTTCCTTTTTCAAGGCTAGAGAATAAGTGATCTCATGTTTTCTCCCGAGTTATCATTTCCAACCTTTCAACTGTTACAGTTTTTCCATTAGTTCTGGGATTCAACTTGATACTTATCAACCGGAACGTGCTTGCAGAGCTTTGCTCCTTGATTTACTGTGACCGCCATCCATCAGCCTCCCCACCTTCGACCTCTCCTTTTTTTTGTTCTAATTACTTATTCCCTCTGGTTTTTACTCGAGTAGTTAGCTTCTGATCTTCGCTGGAGGACAAATCTATACTTGTCTTAAATGGCTTTCTATTTCTGACCACTCCTCAAATTTATCAAGGTTTTGTTCTGAAGTACTAAGAACAGCTTCTAGTATTTCTTGAAGCCTCCCACTGTTGAGGGAATCTTAGAACATAATCTTGTTTTCACCGGGGCGTATGGTTTATAGCTGCCTGATCAGGATGGGACGGGCTTACAAGGAAAAGTAGGATTAGGAGTGGGTACATGAGCTTGCAAGAAAAATCTATACTTACAGGTGAAAGATCCAGACATAATCCAGCCACATACCACCGACAGGAAAAACAGGAAGAATATGTAATAGTGATGGTTCCCAAATCCTGGACCAAAAGGAAAGAAAACATACTTAATATTTTCTTTTTCTTATAAAGTCTTGTAAAGTCTTGTAAAGTCTTATAAAGTCTTCATCACAGTCAAACAGAAACAAGGTTATTGCTCTGTTTTACAATGACATTAAACCCGTATCAGACATTTCTGTTATGCTGGGGTCAGTTACCCATGTTAACTAATATTTATTCCCTACTTACTAAAAGAAGGTATTTTGTTTGAATAGAAAACAGTTAACTAAGCAAACGCAGCTGCAGGCCGGCCTACACTGCTCTGGCGGCAGGCAGGAGTGTGGACAATCACGCTGTCTCTCTCTTCCCTGATGGAATGTACATGTGAGTCCAACCTCTGAACACCAAGGACAGACTTGATCAAAGCAACACAGGAAGTGAATTCAAGGAGCAGCAACACACACACACACACATACACACAGAAATACAAATGCAGGAAGCTGGGCAGAGAACAGGGGAGAAACTGATGGCATGCGGAAAGTCTGCAGGAGGGAAGAAAGAGTCAGAACCAGGGCCATGCTTGTATGTGCTGCCTTTGGGCCTTCTCGATGGTGGAGGTGGAAGCATTTGATTGCTAATGACAAGTGCTCCCAGGTACCACACCACGGTTCCAACTTCCCTTGAAGCAGCAAAGCTCAACAGAAGCAGCAGCACCCGTGGAATTGGAGACTTAGGTTTATTATAGATTATTTGGCTTATTATGGGTTATCAGGTATGTCACTATACGTTAAGACATTTAATTTCTCTGAGTCACATTCTTATAATATACCTCTTCAACTTCATAGCCCTGTAGCAACCAAACAGGATAATGCACATGATGACACTGTTAAATGCAGTGTGACAGGGCCAAGGATTTAGCTCAGTGGCTCAAGTGCTTGCCTGGTAAGTGCAAGTTCATGAGCTTGATCCCCTCTACCAAAACAAGATGCAGTGTGATAAAAATCTACGGGCTCATTGCTGTTGTTTTCTCATCATTCAATGCCTCACATGATGCCAATCATCTAACCATCATGGTGGGGTGGGTTCAGAAAGCTTGGGAATCCAGGAATCCCCCAGTCGCCTTTTTCCAGGAAGACAAAGGACATCGGAATGCACAGGGAGACCTGCCTGAGCTAAGTAAGGCAGTGTCCAGTCAGTGAGGACTGTAGAAGCATTTCCTGTCCTTGAGACTCCCAGCCACTGTTTTTCTGAGTCCCTCCCACCACACCTCTGGTTTTTACTGTCAGGCGGAACTCAGGGTTGCAGTTCAAGAAAAGGGGTATTTCCTGGCTGGAAGGCAATTCCCGGATCTTCGCGGCTCTGCTTCCAGCTCCTGCCTGAGCTTGAGGGCACCAGGTGGGAAAGATGAACACCACAGACAGGTCAGGACGCACGGAGAGAGCACACAGGGAGGGAAGACGGACGCTACTGCAGTGACCTTAGGCCAACAGTGTTACCTTTCACACCTTTGCAGCTCTAACAGCACCCACCTCGCAGGTGGGCTCTGATGATCGAGTTGGATATTTAAGTGTTTTGTAAAGTCTACAATACTACATGAATGACAAAAATGTCATTATCAACTTCAACAGTTTTCCAAGTCTTACGACACACGGATGATTCTCAGACAAGGAACAGAACAAACGCAGCCCCTGGATGCCTCCCTGATTTCCATGAGCCACACATAACTGAACATACGCTGAACCTCAGAGTGGTGACTGAAAAATTAAATTTCTCACCTACGCACCGGCCGGTCCACACGCAGTGCTGGTCATATCGAGCCACGCAAGCGTTGCACACATGGCAATGGAGTGACCTTAATGGTTTCCGTATCTAAGGGGATGATTAAGACAGAGCTAAGGAAATCACCATGTCTCAAAGCAACAAATCATAAGCAAGATTTCAATGCTGTGTGATAAAGACACCAACACACATAACACTAAACAGATCATTTTTCACACAGAGGCTCTGAAATGTGTCCTTAGAGTTCACTCTGGGTATGTACTCTGATTAAAACACCACTGAGGGGGATGCGAATTTCAGAGCCTACTCACACTGGCCAAGGGGAACTGAGGCAGAGCAGAGCAAGCACTGGGCCAAGAAAAACGAAACTCCAGTTCCATTTCTGGCTCTGACAATAACCTGGGAAAATTTGCTCCCTCAATTACCAAATGAGAGATTTCACTAAGTGGTTTCTAGGTCATTACAAGCCTCTGATTTGAAGTCAGCTCTAATATACAACTCATGGCAAGAGAAAAGCAAACAAAACACACTGTGGAGAATTCATAAAGAGATTGTTACCATAGGCAACTTCATAAGATTGTTAATATTTTCCCATGTGTTCAAGGGAGGAAATTGTTCTGACAGTAATAAGAAATTAGAATTGGTTGAAGCAAAAAAAGTGTATAAATATACCATGACTATCTGACAAATGCTTACATGAGCGATGTTATCAAGAATATGCTTTACCTATGAAAAACAAAATATTACACAGAAAATACTCACAAGACACGATGTACAAAATGTTCTAAAGTCCAGACAGCCAGTTTCTGCAAGGGTGACGATATTCTGAAAGACATGAAATGTGACCTTATGATTGTATTTTACTGGGGAATGGATTATACATGCTTATATGCTGTTCTCAGAGCTTTTGCTCCTAACTTAAGTAGTTAGAAGAGCAATTTGGAATACTCGCCACTAAATCATTCTGTGCTTGAAATGATGTGACTTTCTAAGGGTGTATTTTCAGTCAATAGCCAATAAAGAAGACTGCATAAAAACTACCTTCTCCAGCACCTTCCTCATCACCTTTTGCTCATGAATGGAAAACATCTCCCAATTACCATCTACGAGGGAAAAATAAGTATGTGCATATATGCACTCATAGGAAAGGAAAAAATCATCAGTATCCATCAACACCTTGGGTTGCAAGTTCCAAGGGCCAAACTTTTCAGGGACACTGGCTTTAGGTAACAAAAGACAACACTCTCTCTAGTTTCTAAACATTCATGAACAAATGGAAAGTATGCCACGTCATGTGACAACTTCACATTCGGAGAGGAGTATCTCCCTAGCCATTAAGGAGAAGGATTCCCCTTGGCCCCTACTTGTCCTCCATGTACTAAGGGGAGAATTTTAGCTAAGTAACTCTTATCTCAAAATCATTACAAGGAGAGAAGAGACCATACATCAAATCTGAAAGTCTAGGTGGGGAAATTACTCTACAGAAAATACAAATATTAAAAAATATATATTTATAAGAAGAATAGTTGCAGAAATCTCAGTTTTGCTGAGTCAATCACCTTGACTTACGAAGGCCTGCACAGAGATGTGGCCGTGACAAAAGCCAAGATGGCTATGACTTTTTGAAATTTACATCCCGATTTACAAACACACCAAAATGAAACCACTACCAAAATGAAACAAAAAACCACTACCAAAAAAACTCACCACCTTCCTTTCTTCTTCAGAAGCCTTAGTGAAGCCGGGATCAGTTGCCCAGGTCTTGTAGAAGAAGTAGAGAAAGGCTACTATGCTGAAAAGAAAAAAGAAATAGACAGGGGCACCTGTGATATGTGACAGCTGGGTTAAGGAACCTGTCAGACTTCCATGAAAAAGGATGTTAAGTAGGACGCAAGCGCACTGCCTCCCGAGTTCACCACTGCTCTACGTACAGGACCCCGTGGAAGCCCCTGACAAAAGATGCCCCACCTTACATTCTAACCCTTTGGGAATTTGCTCCGAGATGACTGCAACTAATGTTTTCCTATTAGCTGGCACTCGCCTTAGGTGTTAATTAAGAGTGCTGCAATTTATGAAGAACATCCTAAAGACTGAAAAGCATCCAACAAAATAAATGTAGCCCTAATGGTGTAACTGTCACCCTTTTGTGGGCATCCAGAAAAACATTCTCTGATCATTTTAACAATGAATGATTATTCAAAGAAATAGACTACTTGGTTCAGATATGAACTAAAAACATTTCCCTATAGATTAGATAAATGCTTGCCAAAAGCTGCTACTGGTAAGTTCAATAATTCTTGTAATTGTTTCAGGCTGAGTTAATTCAAGAAACTGGTTTCCTTGCAAAATGATTACAAAGCACCTTCTACGTAGGAAAGA
The DNA here is from genome assembly GCA_004027295.1 of Dolichotis patagonum. NCBI lineage: Eukaryota > Metazoa > Chordata > Mammalia > Rodentia > Caviidae > Dolichotis > Dolichotis patagonum. Next base: position 65,207 of record PVJX010000003.1, on the reverse strand, counting down.
CAGATATTACAAATAAATTAAGGTCAAAAGTGTTCCAAGAATAAACGTTATCTTGGTTTGAAATGTTTTTAAAGTGGTAAGAATTCTTTGTGTAAAGAGTAAAATTCTGCTTCAGGTAAAGACAAACAGAGAGAGCAATTTAAAAAAAAAATCAATAAACCAGTAGTAAACCAGCAGTCCTCGCCCAATTTAAATTATTATTGGCACGGTGACTGTATCTCCTTTAAAAGGTGTTGCCAAGCAATCTTGTGTCAAACTGCGAAGTGCAAAAGGAAGACATAAAACAAACCCTAACCCCTGCTATTCAAAGTGTGGTCCATGCACCTGTGCTGACAGCCTGTTAGAAAAGCTGAACTTCAAGCCTCACCCAGACCTATGGAAGCAGACTATGGATTCCAACAAGGTGGGCTGGGGGTTTGCATCCACAAGCTTGAGCAGTACTGCTCGACCCCACAAAGATGAGCGCGGCCCCACTGAGCTATCTTGGTGGCTTAGTTTATCATAGTTCATCTGATGTGAGCTTAGCTTTACAAAGACTTAGGGGCCAGAGATGGGTGAAACTGAACTTCACAAAGCAAAGCTCAGAGTGAATTAGGAAGAACACTATTACACGATACACAGGATAAGATCTTTTGTTAAACAATCACATGTCATTTTCTGCATAAAGTCCTGAGCAGTGTACGCGACATATTCTCAAAAATACGTGGTGGTCCTACCTAGCAAGCTCACTGAATTTGGGGGTTCTGAGAGAACAGTGTATTAAACAAATCCCAGTAGATCACTGCTCCCCATGCCTCTTTCAACTCAAGTAAACTGTACTCTGTTGCATAAAAGAAAAACATACTCCTTGTTTTCGGGCCCTTGTTCAGCTGGCTCACTGACACAAACGCTTTCCAATTCTTCACCGTCCTAAAGCTACACTTCTAGTTCGTCGAAGTCCCAGCTGCCTTCAAGAGTTAACCTCTTTCTCCCTCTCATGTCCCTCCTGGTTCTCTGGAGAGGATCCTCTCCCTCTCTTGAAGCTGGGAATGATTCTATGGGACTTCGACCTTAGACTATAGTTATTTGTAGATGTGTCAGCCTCCACACAGCTGTTAACTTTTTTGCAGTTAAAATCTCTCTCAATATGGAGCTAAAAGTTGCCCTTCTAGAATGCTGATCAATGGTTTTCCTTCACTGGATCCTTTAGCTGTATACTGCAACTATCTTTTGGTCTTACCCTACATAAGCTTTATGCATAAAATTTTTATTGCATGCCCATTCCGTAAGTAAAGAAGATTCCAAATGACAGATTTCCAAACACTTGAGACTGGAAGGCAGCGAGATCTCCAGGCTAACAGCAACGCTGTTCCTCACACAATGCTGTACTGGTCATGTTCCTCCGTGCACGTTCCCATTCGTCATTACCTCTACGAATACTGAATTCAGGACAGTGACCACCATGTGCACTGGCCAGTGCAGAGGACAGCGAGACTGTGGTCCTTTGCTTGGAGCCTTGGATTCTTGTAAAACTATCTGACGTTTTCCTTGACAGCTGAGTCACCAGCCACACTGGGAGTTCAGTCAAAGCTCGTTCTTTTTCACAACTGACCTAAAGCTGTATCGTGCCTCCTTGTGATACTCACTTGTACAGCAGATCCTCTGAAACCAAGTAAGGGACTTTACATGTGTTTATCTCTCTTATCCTTAAGGCAGTTGGTTGTAGCTTGAACCATAAATGTAACATTCAGGGATTTGCCTTTTCTTTCCTGAGTTTTAATCCTAGGGCCAAATGTATCCATCAGGCCCTGCTCTCTTTCATTGGATCCCCCTCATCAAAGCCAAATACACTGCTTGCTGAACATATAAAAGGCACCAAAAGAAATTCATCTGAGGAATCAACCTGGAGTAGTTCTCAGAATTAGTTTCAACCTGTAGCCTTCCACAAATTTTACTCACAGCAGTAACTAGTAAAACGTTCAATGCCAATTCCAAGCTGCTGATTATGTAATGGGCATTGTCCCCAGTCCTTCAATGCTTGCAGCCACTCTGTGAGCCCCAGTTTATGGAAAAACACACTCGAGGGAATGAAGTAACTTGCTCAATGTAACATAAACAGTAAAAAAAAGGTCAAAATGCAGTTATTCAGTTGTTCCAAAGTCCATGTGCTTTCCAGGCGACTCAGACACTTCCCAGGATAGATCAGAGGCTGTGGGATTGCGAACCCCCACTCCATCCTGCCTCTGCAATCCGGGGACAGCCAGGCCCCACACTTAGGCCAAGGCAGCCTCTCGTTCCTCTGCATCACTTCCAACAGCTTTTACTGTTTGCCGGGAGAAACTCTGATCTGATGGCGAAGCACGCCACCTACTGGCTCACATGTCACACAGCCGCCTGCGTCCAGCGGCCTTAGGTTGCTGAAGCAAGACTGCCAATTCCACCGCTGTACGGTTCTGTCCAGCTATGACTAGGTCTCGGACAGCGCAGCACCTTCCCAAAGCCTGCACGGTTTCCAGTCACACTCTACTGAACCTCAATGTTTACAACTGAAGTTTTCAGACCACAGTGGAGTTATATTTTCGTTGATTTTTAATTCTGTGAAACAGAACCAAATCAATATAAAAATGATCTCAATTCTTGTGCAAAATCTGTAATAGTCTAAGTTGCTCAAATTTTAAAAATTCATCCAAAACACAATTTTAAAAACTGTTCAGTCCACTGCCGCATGGGCTGGTGCTCCAGTTTATAGCCAGATGGCCCCCCCCAAAGCACTCACAGGCGGGGCTGCTGGAAGGTGACGGAATCACAGGGGTCCTATAGCTAATACGTTAAGAAGTGGGGTCCAGTGGGAGGAGGAGGGTCATTGGGGCTGTGACCTGGAAGAGTGTGTTCCTCTCCCTGGTCCTTCCCTTTGCTGCTTCCTGGTCACCATGAGGATTTCCTTTGCCCATACCTTTGCCCTGTGCCATCTTGCCTTGGAGCCAGCCAACTGTGGACCAAACGTGTGAGCCAGAACAAACTCCTATAAATCGTGGATGTCAGACACTGTGTGTGACGTGCTGAGAAGGTGACTCAAATAGCTGGCAAACAAAAGATACCAGTCACCCTGTTAGTATGGTGTCCATTATCCTAGAACTTAGGAGCCTGGGTCTTCACAGTGCTTTTGGTATAAACTCTGCTGTGACTAGAGGCACTTGTGATTCCTTACACATTAATTTTATGTCTAATACCAGCCAAGCCTTTACTAGGGTTGAGAAGTCCAGTGTTTACAAAGCTACCACTAAACAGTAATTATGAAACAAAGGTTAGCGGTAATAAAATGTTTTGAAAAAAACCCCTATTGACTTCCCTGTTATGCTGCACTATTCATTTAGATTAAAGGATTCTGAAAAACATTACAGATAAAGCAACATTATAGCAGAAGCATCCTATAATGGATGTACAGGTGTTATGCCTTCTGAAAACTCATGCCTATCTCACTTCACATTTATTCCTATGGTAAAATATTGTTGGAGTTTATTCACCTCTTCAACTAACACTGTGTCTTTTTGGAAATGTGATTACTAGAAAAAAAATAATACAGTTGTTAAAGATATATGCTAAAAGGGGTTTTTCTGTCTACTACACTCCTTTCTGTATCCTGCAAGCAAAGCAAGGTAACAATGACTTCCAAGGGAGGGTCCTTGGAAGACAAGAAGGGAATCTGGTAAGAGGAGAGGAGACTGAAGTTAAGAATTAGCAATCCAGGAAGAAACCACCTTCTCCACTTCCGGGTTACTGGACTTGGCCAACCTTAAGAACACACAGCCTTGCGTGGGTTTTAGACTTGGGCCCTGATCCTCAAGTGATAAACATAGTCCTTAAACATGAGGGGTTTCGTGTTTTTGTTTTAAACCATCGGCTGTCACTCATTAGGTCACAAAAGAATTTTTAAAAGGAAATAGGATAAAATAAGGAAAAGAACACAGTGGGAGTACTGATTTCTGATACTTTGTTTCACAAGTATCTTGAGTGGCAAAGCAAATTTATTCTTACTTGGGACTGGGAATCACTACTGTAGGTAACAGCTAGTACTGCAGCTTATCCTTACAGGGGAAGCGCTTCCCTCACTAGCCCTCCTGCCCAGGAACATCTTGGTAACCAAAAGATCTGTCAATCACCTCTAACTGCTGACCTTGTTAAAACAACCATGTGAAGACATCTCAGAGCAATCTGACATATTATTATATGGGCCCAAGTAATATAATGATTCATTTTCCTGTTCTCCTGCTATTAGTAGAAAATATTAGATACCTACTGTTTCCGTGGTGTGCTGACATTACTTCTAACACCAAACAGATTTCCAACACTAAACATTTAACCAACATCACTAAATGAATGCAAATGTAAGTTGCATTCCTTAGATCTTTTCTACCATCTAAACACCAAATGGCATTTTTAAAAAGGTGTTTTTCAAAGGTAATATGCATCCAAACTTAAGTTTAAAGGATATCAGGAAAAAATAGTATAAACCAAGTCATAAATATCCAAAACGTGGAACTTAGTAGGAAGACTGTGGGTAGGTATATGAGGTTCTTATATCCAACCAAGAACCTAAAAAGAAAAAGGAGAAGCACAAGGTATTAGTGAGATAAGATATTAGTATGACACATGTTAATTTCAGTTCAAAGTCCCCCTAAATAATGACAGTAGTAATAATACTACGGGTAACTGCAGCTACAGCAGCAGCTTTCACTTCCTGGGGGCTCATTATGTGCATCACCATCACCACAAAAGAACCTGAAATACAACGGCACTCAAGGAACTTTTGTTATTCATTCACAATAATATACATTTTCAATGAACCTTCTGTATTTCTACTGAGACAGACCACTCTGAAGTTCTTTTCTGTACACCATATTTTAAAATACTCTGAAACACAAAAAATTAAATACTTGGCAATTCGCCTACACATTTATATGAGCTTTTCCCAGTGATGAGTTATATGTTTATGAAACATACAGATGCATATAACCTGAAGTATTTTTATCCTGCAATAAACCCAAGAATCAGTCACTAGAAGAAAAGGCACAGGGAGAAACTAGTTTTCACAACACTAATGACCTAGTCTGGGCCACAAGCAACTCAAAATATTTTAAAGCTATAATTAAAAAAAACCTTTCACACCAAATATGCAATACAATCATGAATAGTTTACTTGTACATATCTTAAAATTTATACCATAAACACAATGCTTGGTAGTGAATATGAAGGGCTTGTAAAAAGCTAGCAGACCACCACCACAGTAAGTGCAAAAGCATTTGAGAAGAAGTAGTCTAACCTCAGGTCCTCGCGTGCTGCCACAGGCCAAAGGGAGTGGACAAACTGCAGGGCACGGCCCGGCGGTCTGAGGTAAAACCCCGCTCAGCTGTGTGAGGTAGCGCAGTGAGTACCTGACTCGGAACCCTCCACAGCGCCTACCTGATGGCTTCCGGTAGGGATCATGTATACAGCAGGCCACATCAGTAAGACCAACAAGCAACTGCCCTAAGTTTGCTCCCTAAAACTGGGACTCCACAGGGAAATCAGGCGGACTGGATAAAATGACAGATGCATTTGACTGCCATTTGAATCATGTCCATGTCAAGCGTACCACAAGACAGCTCGCTGTGTTCAAAAACAAAATGCAAACTTTTCATATAGTTTTCATATATATATATATATATATATATATATATATAAAATTTTTTAAATAGCTTGGGTTTGAACTAAAAAAACCAAACAAAATCTCAAGGATTCATAGTTGAGTAGGTACTGCCAACCTTTGCTTTCTCTCTGAGAAAAAAGCAATTCCTGGTGATTTGGCTTAAAACTATTTAGAAACCAAGTCAATTCAATTAGTGGGAAATGATTTTCGTTGTTGTTTTGAGACAGAGAAGGGCTCACCATGTTCTATGCTGATCTCAACCTTGCTATGGAGACCAGGCTGACCCTGGACCTGCAATCCTACTGCCTTAAACTCCTAAATGCTGGGATTATGGGTATGCATGCTTGGCTCAAAATGAGTATTTTTAAGTTACAAGGTTTCTTAGTAGCGGACAATTTTAGACATATTGCTATTTTTAGAAACATGAGCTCCTACTTTACATTTAAATATGAATTTGGTTTTGTCCAAGTGTCCTGATCTTAGGTGGCCAAACAATCAGATTTCTGTAATCTTTATTTCCCCTTAAGACAAAGTGTACCTGTGTATTATGGAAAAGGCTGAGAGGCAAAGCAGGATTTAGGAATACCCAGAGTACACAGAATCACACCCTCCAGGGAGCAACTCCGAATTCCTCTCGGATTCTTTCTATGGGTCTTTATCATTACAGCACTTTTTCTTTCCATTCATTGAGTGGAAGGGTCCCACAGCAGAGGAAGTCTTTAGCTTTTCTGGGCCTCACACTGCAGGAAAGTAAGCGCTGTAGAGATAATAAAGCAGGAGATGCAATGCACCAGAGTCAACCAGGGATGGCCTCCTAGGGAGGTGAGATTTGAACTGAGGCCTGAAGAGTATCTCCAGCTATGCAAAGACACAGTCAGGACACTTTAGGAGACAAGGTGCCAGGTAGGAGTGAGCTAGGGGTGTTGCTCCAGGAACACAAGGATGGTGAGGGCAGCGTGGGCATGAGCGGGAAGGGATGAAGTCAGTAAGTAGGAGGAGATGACTGACAAAGACTCCTCACAGGCAAGGTCTGGATTTTATTCTGATTCCAAGGGCAGGCAGGGAGAGGACAGACGCTCATCTGCGTTGATTTCTGGGGGTGTAAAGTCCAGAGAGCAGTTTGGAGGCTAGGTGGGGGTGCCTGCTGAGGAGATGGAGAGAAGTGGACCAACTGAGGCAGTGGAGGAAGCACTTGTAGTGGGTAAGGAGTGGGAAGTGAGGACAGGGTTAGAATCAAGGGTGACACCCTCACTCAAGAGAGGAGGAGGAGGAGGAGGAGGAGGAGGAGGACAGGGTTTGGGGTATGATATGGTTACTATGTGTCAGCCACTGCCCTAAGCATTTATATGTATTAAGCATAAGGTGGGAATTATCACAATTAACTATCCTTGTGTTATAGATGAAGAAACTGAGGTAGAGAAAGAAAGCAGCTTGCTCAAGATCAGACTGCCACGTGTCAAAATCCAGGCAATCTGGCTCCTAACAATTAACCATATATAATCTTGGTGAGAATTTTCCTAAAAATAGGGACACACCATATTTATTATTTCATGGCCTTTCCTATTTTAATTAGGTCATTTTAACTAAAACTCATTGAGTGCAGCCAGACATAGTGGTGAACACCTATAATCTCAGTACTCTGGAGAATGGGGTGGAAGGAAAACAAGTTCAAGCCCAGCCCGGGCAACACAGTAAACCCTGTCTCAAAATTAAAAAATTAAAAAGGGCCAGAGATATGGTTGGCAAGAAGTCCCTGGGTTCTATCTCCAGTACTGGGGAAAAATCATTAAGAGTAAAAATAGCTAGCTCAAAATGAATTTAGATCATAAACAAGAGAAACAAAGAATTTCTGGGGGGAAAAAATGGGCAAAATGCATCCAGATGCAAAATGCTTATAAAAATCTTTTCATTATTCAACGAATTGTTAGTAGCCTGGGATATGGATTTTCTACCAGTTGTCAATTCAAGCAAATTACTGGGTTGTACACTTTTATTTCAATTTAAAAAGATGCTACCAAAGCCCTTTTCTCCCCACCCTGTGGATACTGTTACATGGTTAAGTAATATTTATAGTTCAATAACAATCTGTGATTCTAGCTAATCAACAACTATTTACATTGGAAATGCAATAACCCACCTTGCAAAGTTAATATACGCACCTTGGAAACAAAGATGTCAGAAAAAACAATGTTACTAGAAGACATCCTTTTAAAAGCCAAGAATCTGAATTGAAGTCCAATATGTATCCAACAGCCCACATGGTAGTCACAGACAGTATTAGCAGCAGGAAGAACTATTAAAAGATTCGGAACTTTAGAACTTTATGGATTTTCACCTAGGTATGTAATGATAATTAGTTGAGCTCAAGAACTACTTCTTTAGTATATAATAATAATCAATACAACAGTATAATTTTTTCTTCAAAATTGCAGATTGATCAAGTTGAAATTGGAGCAATTTACACATCTTAAAAACAAACTTTTAAAAACTGCATTTCATAAAATGTTTAAACATAATGCATTTTGTTTTTCTGCCCTCTAAGAAATTGTGGTCTTTTGTAGAGTTAATAAAAACTAAAATTTTAAAAAATAATTTCTTTCAAATGACACTCTGTAACAGGAAGCATAAAGCCAGCAGGAGGGACAACATGAAAATCAATACCCCTAAGACCAAATGCAGGGAATGTAAGAGCTCCAGCCTGGGTACCAGAGGGTGTCATCCCCAGTAGAGAAAGTTAGAAGGAAAAATTCTGCAAAAACATATGAGCTTGGTTTGGGGTACATAGAGCTTTAAATTCCTCAGGACATCCAGGAGACCCTCAGGAGACAGTTAAGAAAGCAAGTCTACCATATGCAAAGATGAGAGTTAGTGGAACACTGGTGGTGAAACCACGAGTGAATAACATCCCACAGATGTGTGCAGCAGAAAAGGCAGAACCTTGGTTTCAAGGTTAGGAACAAAGCTGGGTCTCCAAAGGTAACAGAAACAAAGGCAGCATAAGAACCTAGGGAAAGATGGTTGGGAAAATTTCAAGGAGGGAGTGTCAAATATCCCAAAGAAGTCAAATGCTCAGGATTCTAAAGAGCCATGCTTCTTTTGATGAAATTAAAAGAACAAAGTTCTCTGCACCAATAGCATGTCTGAATGGAAACCATGCTCCACACTTGTGCAGTATAGTCTCTTAACCATAAAAAAGAGGCCTTGAAAGCAAGCAGAACTTTTACAACAGCAAAGAGGAAAAACATGCATTTTGCCCTGAGTTCTTGCATTTTTGTTTCTCTAAGGCATATGTGGGGATGGAAGAATTTCAAATGACATCAATTCTCGTTTGTTTAGTGACACAAAATAAGCTTAGCTTTTTACAAAAAAAAGTAAACTCAAGACTGCAAACAAAAATCTCAGAACTGAAATAAGAATTAAATAAGGATCTCAAAATCTTAAATCCCAGCTATCACTCTCTTCTAGATGGGTCACACTACTTAGTCATTCAACAAATATTTGATGGAGGGCGCTATGTTAGATGCTTGGGACACACTGGGGAATTTAGGCTTTTCCCGTCATTGAGCTTAAATTCTACCTGGGAAGATAAATGTATTAAGTGAATTTGATAGCACAGTATATAAAAAGCTGAACCACACAGAGCCTTGAAGGGTATTATAAGGACTTTGCTTTTACTCTGGAAAAATGGGGAGACATCATAGGAATTTGAGGAGATGAATGATAAGAGCCAACTTATTTTTCAAAGATTCATCCACTGGGCTTCACAGCATGGCTGGAATGGCAAGAAGGGTCAGATTCTGGATATAAACCAAGGGCAGAACTAGGCTACATGCCTGCCTGGTGAACTTGGCGTGTGGTACGACAGAGAAAAGTCAAAGGTGATTGGAAAGTTAGACCTGCTACCTACCGAGAAGGGTGGTGAGGCAGGGTGGAAAGAAATCAGAGATGAGGAGTTCAGTTTTTGATTCATTAGGTGAGAGACACCTACTGGACCCTGGGCGGGATGAGTCCAGTTGGTAAGTGCATTGATGAGCTGGGAAAAGTGTGGATTACAGAGACAAATTTGGGGATTGTCAATTTATAGACGCCATTTAGAGAATGAATAGAAGTTAAATGACAAAATCTGGTACATTTCACCAATAAGAAGAGGGTTAATAAGTAGAGAAGGTGGCCAACGAGAATGGGGAGTGGCCTTCTTTCTCTCCTCTTTCACACATCTAAATATAAAACAGGTCTAGCATTCACAGTGACCCTCTACTTAGAAAACTGCTATCTGTTCAGTTAGAATCACTCTGAAAGTATAATTACTAACTTTTATTACATAAGATACTATATTCAAAAACAACAGAAACTGTCAATCCAAGACAATCTGAATTGTAGTCATGACTGTAATTTAAATTTTTCTATTATCCAGTTCACTTTAAAGTTTAGAACATTCTTCAAAGGAATGCTAAATTAAAAAACAAATAAAATCTGGATTACATTTCTCAAATTTCCAGATGTTTTATTTTATGAAGCAACATAATAAGCCTCCAGTTTCGACATCATTATTTAAAAAAAAAAATCTAACTATGATTCTAAGAAAACAGGCTGAATATTACTATATTCCTTTTGAGAAAAAAATTTAATAAGGAAAAATTTCTTCAAGAAGGGCTTCTATAAAATACCTTACAATAATGCGTTTTTCATTTTGTTTCTCTAGGAATCAAAATCATCTGTATTTCAACTCCTTTATTAAACAAATGTGGAAGTACATTATAATGTTCACAAACTAACACAGTTTTATAGTCATCATCTAGGTGACAAAGTGCTAAATATACAGGGAATGCTAAATTTCCAAGTTTGGGTTGTGAAGGACCTAAGAAAAATATAATCAGATATAATGTAGCACAAAGCCAACTGATTTTCTCTAAAAATCAAGACAAATGAACCTGAAACTCCATATCCCCTAGAATGGCCCCGATATGAAGATACCTCGCATTTCTGCAGCCACCTCCAAAGTCTGAACTTTTGGTTGGCTCTCAACTTAGCTTCTGCTTTTAGCATGTGAATAATGAGCTGGTTCTTGCTGTGCAGAGCCATATCAAGAGGAGTTTCTCCCTTAAAAAAAAAACAAGTTCAGTTATACTTTCGCTAGATTATGGCTCTTAGATATTTTTCTCCAGAATCATAGACTCGACTCACTTATTCTCAAGGTAGCTATTGTTTACTGTTGATATTTAACTTGTTAAACCAAAACAATTTCTTTTTTTTTTTTTTTTTGCAGTGCTTCACACACACTAGGCAATTGTTCTACCACTGAGCTATATACCTCCTACTCTAACAGCTCAGCTACATGTTAAATTATCAGCCTTCTAACTGAAAATATAACAAAATAGGAGATAAACACCTGACCATACCTTAGCATTTCGGATATCCAAGCTTGAACCAGCTTCCAAAAGTTTATCAACTGCATTAACATTTCCTGATGCAATCGCCCAGTGGAGTGGAGTGTTTTGGTGTATTTTATCAACAACATTGAGAGAAGGGTTAAACTTTAAAAGAAATCCAGTTGGCTCTGGCCTGTCTCAAAAACAAAAACAAAAACAAACCAAGAGGCATTATCAGGGATGAAGATTTACAGAGTAAATATAAATAAAGTATCTTCTAGACAAATGAATCAGCAGACTAATGAGTAAGTATCCCAAACAACTGAGGAATTTCTCTGTGAAGAATTCTAGTCTAGGAGCTAATAGGAGAGATTAAGAAGAAAAAAAAAATCTATTAAATGACAGTCTGTTATAAACATAATTTAAACATTAATACAGAAGACTAAGAAAAAACTTTTATGTCACTGCTCTTGGTTAACATTTTGTTTTAAATTGTGGATTTACAATTTTACTTTGGATTACATTAAATATCATTCTATTTATCCAATTAACAAATATATGTTATATTCCAGTTGATAATCCAAAAGTTAACTTTACATTCTCCCTTCGATTGGTCATTAAATACAGCAGGTACAAATACAGGTTGAGTACCCTTTATCCAAAACACTTGGGTCCAGAAACGTGTCTGATTTTGGATTTTTTTTTTTTGGAACATCTGCACATACATAATGAGTTATTTTGGGGACAGGATTCAAACTTAAACACGAAATCCATTTATGATACATATGCATCTTATACACATAATCAGAAGTTTTATTTTTAATAATTTTGTGCAACAAAGAACTTGTAGCATTCTAAAATACCTGTATGTATTAGAAAGCTACGGAGTAGAAAACAGAATTTAGTAAAATATGTTAACTTTCCCATTGATAACTTCCCTTTTTCATGACTAGAAGATTCTTTTGGTAAAAACAAAATTTTATTTATTACTCTGTCGAGAACTTTAGAGAATATGCCTGATTTCAGATCACCAAAGACAAAATGCTTTCTAATAAAATTCTACCGTTAGTTCCACCCCTCTGTGAAAAAAGGAAACAGCATAAGAATGAACTCTGTTCCTAGAAATCCTATGGAACAGAAGGACCAGCAACTCAATACAAAAGTAAAAATAAACCAACAAGCAAGAATTGCAGCCTGCATTTGCATACATGAATACCAGACACTGGACTGCATAACTGTCATTAAGTGCATATACTTACACATTATACAGAAAAACTTGAACACACATCTGATAGGAACATGTGAACTTTTCATAAATCAGTTATAATTAATATCTGTAGAGCAGTCAACAATGTCCAAAAATCTTAGCTATTGCTTTTGGAAAACATTTACCATCTAGATTTCAAATTAAGAGGACATTTAAGTGTGTAGCCATCTTTTTAAAAATGCAAAAGGAGAAGTATCAGTCATGTTAACAAGTATGTGCTCAGTCATCTCTCCCTGTTGTGTAAAGAAATTTTTTTTTTATTAGTTTTAGGAACCAAGAATTGGATTGAGGAAATTCAATGAAACTCACCCAATTACTTTGTAAGCAGATAACATGAGAGGAGTCTGCCCATTGACATCCGCCATATTCACACTCTATTCAAAAAGAAGCAATACAACAAAATCAATAGTCTCTTTTTTAATAGAGATATGTTTTAAACACAATCTTATCATGCTTTATACAGAAGGGTTTAAATATTACCTACATAAAAATATGTTCTGCTTTGTTTTCATAGGGCAAAAATTGGGATTTCTACAAAATATTTCTAAAGGAAAACTTGAATATATGATATAAATCACTATATAATTTAAATGAAAGACAGCTAAGGTAAAAAGCAAACGATTAATAGCTACCATTTTATATAAGAGATGTAGAGAGCTTCAAAATCATCTAGTTTATATCCAAATTAATACATTAATTCGTGCTATTATTTTTTATGCTAAGTCATCCAATCTCTATCTAAACACTTGTAGTAATGAATTCCCTATCTTCTGAGGCTGCTCGCATTTTTGGTCTTAGTATATGAAGCTTCAAATAATAAAACATGAAAAATTCTTTTCTATTTTCTGGAATAAAACAGAAAGGGAAATCATAGCTTTTTAAAGATATGCTCCTTTTACAAAGCAGTCTAGGTTTCAGGCGTCAATGGTTCCAATGAAGCAAAAAAAAAGAACAGTTACAGTTACTGAAGATTCTTAGGGGTCTTTTGAGGAAAAGAATTTGGGAAAAAGCCCAAGGAGAAGCCGAAAGGACTCCTCCTCGTCCATCTTTCTGAGATGAAGCCCAGGAGGCTGTAATTATTCTATCTCAGCGGGCTAAATCTGAGAGGAAGTGCTTATTTTAAGGGAGTGTGGTCTTTCTAACAGCATTTGGACAAGCACACTCCACGCCTGTTTCGTGTGAAACTGCTAACACACGAACTGCTCTGTCACCAGAAAGCACAACCCAGGCGGGTACTGCTGACAGTGGGACCTCCACTGCCAATAACCTACAATTGAACCTCTGCCTCTCAAGGGAAGTCAGGCTCCGTGGGTGACACTGAGAACAGTATGCATGCATTCAACCTGACTCACCCTGGGAGCTCAACTACTGAAAGCAAACGAATGGTTAACTTAATGATCACTAACCATTTCTACTTTCAACCAGGGAAAAATCTAGGCTTTAAAAGTCATGCTTTTAGAAAAACAAAACAAAACCTGAAAATTACTAAGCTCATAAGGAAAACTATTACAGGTGTACAAGTTTCAGAAACATCTGTTATATGTTGCTGAACTAACTGTCCTGTCCCTTCTCCTCCAGTGAAGCTGAAAATGTGTATTAAATAGCCAGACTCAGTGCAGCCAATGTTTGACTACCTGAGTATCCATTAAGTCCCATTTTAAAAAGGAGGAAAGGAGGGTGGAACACAGCTAGGAATCTTCCAAGTCTCTTCAGCTGATATGGAGCATAAGAAACATTTCAACACACACCTGTCCCTTTGAGATGAGATACGCTATAATAGGCATGCGCTGAAATAACACTGCCAGGTGAATGCTGCTGAATCCCTCTCCGTCGATGAGAGTAGGGTCGGCACCATGCTGGAGTAACAATATGACCATAGGTAAATGCCCCTGTCTGTAAACACAAGATCAAAATCATGCTGTAGTCTGAACAAACAGAATGCATGGAGTAAAACATACGAAACTCTGGGGAAAAGCTGCTGTCCCTATGACCTGAGGAATTTCCCTCTCCCAACAGTGAGAGTTTTAAAACACTGGAGGTTTATGTCTTGCATTAAAGCGTTTCAAATTTACAGCTACAGGGATGGTCCTTCTGGAAGGGGAGTGATAAACCTGATAACCTCCCCGTCTAACTGAAACCTTAGATTGCTACCATGTGTAAATAGTGATTAGATATGACTAATGCTAGCAATGAAAATTTTACAACATCTTAGTCTTCACTGGTGCTATTTCCAAAACAAAAATAATCATTAGCCAGATACATGTAAGTATAATATTCACAGACTGTGGTACACTGAGACAGTCCTAAGAAACACATATTGTTTTACTAGAATGTTGTTCATTTTCACGTACAGCTCTACAGCTCCATAGCTTAAATGGGATAAGTTATCCCTGGATTCCTCAAAGCTCTTGTCTATGGGGAAAAGATTGAACTCCTTGTCTCACACAAAGCCTATTATATTTATACACTTCTGTTTCAGGTTCATGTCAACCTCACCCCTAAAGAGCAGAATTAAAATAATGGCATTTGTTAAATATCCATGGCCATACCTTCAGCTTCAGGAGGACAATACATAAGAGAAAAGAGGATACTGAGTAAACATTACGAATGCTTTAAGAAGTTGGCCTATTCAAAACTTCTTGTTAATCCCTGTGTTAGCTTTCAGAAGTCGACAGCTCATCAAAGACCCAGAGATATGCTTTAGACTTAAAATTTTTGAGTGGAAATCTCTCTCTTTAAAATATAATTACAACTATAGGAGATGAATGAAAGATACAATGACTGTTTAAATTAAAAGAAAAAAACTTATTACAGTAAAAGACACATTGTCAAGAATGATGGGATAAGTGTGTGAGTTACCAAACGGGCATCCGTCATAAGACTGAATGCTTATAGTTCACTCAATAACCTATTTATTGTGTCCAAATATAAAAGTTGCTTATTCTATTTATAAAAAAAAGTATAATACTCATATATGAAACTGATACTCATAATGGAATTATGAATTGAACACCAAAAATATCCTTTCTGGAAACTCTTTTAAACTAATTTCTTTTTTAAAAAACGGGAAAAAAAAACCCCACAAAAGCAACCTGTCAAATTGCCTGTAACTGTGGTTTACAATATGGTAGCCTCCAACCACATTGGGTTATTTAATTTCAACGCTGAAAGAAATCTTACCGGATGGCCCAGTGAAGAGGAGTTGAATTTAAATCTCCACCCAACTGATCTACGACAGCACCTTTTGAAATATAAAACCTGTCAAAATAGACACAAATGAAGATGAAATTCGAAACTTAAAATTCATATTGAGATAAAAAATATTGTTTTTTTCTTAGTAACAGATGGGTTGAAAAACATAATAATCATTGCCATAAAGGCTCTAGATCTATGTAAGTCTCCAAAATTTATATGGCAGTATCAGACAAATCCCTGGTGAAACACTTTTAGCTTGTAAGTAATTACTCTTGCTGTAATTAGCATTCCATTGTAACTTTCATACCAAACACATAATAACTACTCTCTGCCAACTCTGAGTACCACGACACTCTTAAAATAGTTTACCTTCAAAGGATTCAGGGTCAGATATTCTACTAAACTCAGAAGCAGAAAACGCGAAGTTATATTACCTTAAAACAGTTCAAATTACAATTACTAAGTGGCAATATTCCAAAAATGATAAAAAAATTAACTTAAAATCTTTTCATAAGAGTTTTAAATTTTAAATGTTGGGAGCACAGATATGATACATCACATAAGGTGGACCTATACTGCTGGAAGTGATTTTTTTCTGTGGTTTAGAGGAGTTAGTTTGATCACTTCACAGTTATGCTTCATGCACTACATATTACCCACACAGTGTACCTGGAGTTTGCCTGTGAGTATAATGTGAACTAGAATATTGTAAAACCTAGTCAACTTTCAGTTTTTTTGAGCGCCAAGGATTTTAAATACATAATTCTACAATACAAAATATATATACTTAAATACACATGCATATTTTATATGTTAAAGTATAAAACAAAGTTAGCAGGTGTAGTGTTTTATGAAGGGGAAATACTTCATACAATCTGATTCTTGCCCACCTAAAAGTGTATTAAAACTTACTGCTGTAAAAAAGGTTTAACGCCCTACATATCTATTCTCCCTGACATTACAATGTACAGTATCTCAATGTCCCCTCTAACCTAGATGAATCTTTCTTATAGCCTGAGGAAGTGTTTTATGCTTTATTTTTCCTTTTCAAAATATATTCACTTTCATGTCCTAACCTTTATCTTTATGATGTGGCCCTTTGGCTTCTTTTAATTTTTCTTTCTGGACCAGTGAGAATCCTGGATTTGATGATCTCCAAGGTTCTCTCCAACTCTATAACTGATGTGTGGGCAGAAGATTTCAGGAATTCATTGAAAACAGAGGATTATAGATGCTTCAATACTGGTACTTGAAGGAGAGGCCCAGAATTCTAAATATACAATTAACTCACAAATATCCCATCTTACTTTACAAGATCCAGCCTGTTGTTAATAGCAGCCCAATGAAGAAGCGACACATTTTCTTTGTCTGGTTGTCTGACGTCATATCCTGCATCTACCAACTCTTTACATCGTTCGAAAATCCCATATCTCAAATAAGAAAAATAAAGGCATAATTAAAACTAGTAAAATCATTTAAAATACATTTTTCCCTTTATTGTATATTTGTATACAATATTGTATACTGTATATTGTATATTTGTATAGACAAACTATCTTTTCTGAAAATATAAAATACAATATAGTCTCTTAATATCCACAGAAGGTTGGTTCCTAGATCCCTTGTAGACAACAAAATCCATGGATTTTTAGGTCTCTTATATAAAATGTAGTATTTATAAAACTATGCATACCCTCTCTGGATTACACATAATGCCTAATACTCTGTAAATGCTATGTAAACAGTTGTTATACAATATTGTTTAGGTAACAGTGGCGAGAAAATAAACATCTACACATATTCAATACAGTCATGATTTTTTTCCCAGAATATTTTTAATCCAAGGTTGGTTGGAACTGTGGTTGGTTAAACTTGAGACGTAGAACCCGTAAATTCACAGAGTCAACTATAATTGACAAAGACATGTACAAAGGAGATGTAATGTAAAGCCAAACAAGATCAGCAAACTTTGCTGATTTACTGACTTGATCAGTTCATTTGGAGCTGAACTTGATTTTCTTAAACTTTAACACATTTGCCAACCTTCAATAAACTGTGATTAATTTTTACTTATGTGCCAGAAACACGTGGTCCTGGTTCCTGACTACATTATCCTGAGTCAGGCCACACCCTAAAGCACACAGGGAACGGAATAAACTAAAAGCCAAACACAGGCATGATACAGGTGTAGCAGGAAGGATACAGGAAGCAACGGGGGTCTGTTCCTGGAGGAGATGAAACATGACATATAAGCTATGTTTTCTAGCTGACAAAGAAGGGAAGGCAGTTTGGTGACGGGAGAACAGTGTTGGAAAGACCAGAGATGTGAAATACTGAAAGGATGTGAGAGAACTAGAGTTTAGTAAGCTGAAACATAAAGCATTAGAGAGGGAAGGGCAAGATATGAAGACATACAAGGGAGATGAACACTCTAAGAACCTTCTAGACCCTGCCGTGCAGTTTAAACCTCAGGTATAGCTCAGTGGGAAACCAAGCAAGGGACTAAAAGTGAAAAGTGCTGAGTTTTAGGAAGCATCATATTAGTGGCAGATTAGAAGCTGCTTAAAGCAGGGTGAGCATAGAAAGCAAGACAGGAGACTGCTATGACAAGCAGACAAGAAGCAACAAGAGCCTAGAGAAGGAGACGGAGGACCGGACCGGGAAAGGATGGACCCGAGCCACCTCGAACCACCTGACTGCTGAGTAAAAAAGTGTTTTTTAATACTTTAATAATTTTAAAAAATCGCTTATTGGTAACATTTCTTTTCAACAGAAACTAAGTTCTAGTAGATATTTTAACAGTTTCTTTATGACTTATTTCTATCTAGAAAGACCTAAAAGTTTCAAAAGGCCCTGAAGGGTCAAAAAATATCAAACCAAATGACAGAACTATCTCCTACATCACACTGTTAAGTTAGAATAACTTGTACTTATCAAAGTGTGTGTGTGTGTGTGTGTGTGTGTGTGAGAGACAGATCTTGGTGTTTTGTTTTTGTTTTTGTTTTTTAAGGCAGAGACACCTGTTTGACAATACTAACCAAAAATACTGATAAAAATAAATTTTTAATGATGCAACATATATTTATATTCTGAATCTTTTGTATGACAAATTGAAAACTTTCTAGAAAAGAAACACTCCCTTTTCCTGAGAAACAGAAGAGCACACATTAATTAGGATTTCAGTCGTTTAGAAAATACGTGTACAGATCCCAGCTCTCTTTTGCTCTCCACCACCACCTGTGAAGTCCAAGATCTAAAGGAAATTTTAAGAGATGTGAGTTTTGACTGAGATTTCTTGAGAATATAGCCTAATTTATCACATTTATCTTTACAGACTTTTACTGATAACAGAACTATGTACGTATTTCCATTCCAATTAAAGCAAACGTTGACCAAAGAACACTCCTGTCTTCCTTTAACAACAAAAGCATTATCAAACAATAGTCACTCACAGTAGTGGTTCCCAGGGCCTTTAAAGTTTATATAAATTACTAATTAGAGTACTCAAATAATTGTCAATATGTACTTAACAAACATAAATACTCTCAATTTTTAAGCCAAACAGGCTAATGAATCACCAAGCATCTATGCTTCTGATGGAAAGCCTATCAAGTTAGGGTGGTAATGCTAGTTCTTTTCATGTTGACTAAACAGGCACAAACATTTGGTAGGAAATCTGATGGGCAAACTTACACTTAATTACCAAAAAAAATTTCCACTTATTACTTAGTGTGATAGACAAAACACTTCAAAATATGCTTAATGGCAACAGGTTAAGTAGCTGCTGACGAGATATGAAAATGTGAAAAACTAGCTAAATGCAATACTCACATATGGCAATGTTAATGAGAAACTAAAAATGTATTTCAATTTTTTAGTGCAAGCAAAACAAACCCACTATATATTTCAAATGGTCAGAGAACATATTTCCACCTACTACTTTCCTTCTGGAGTACCCAGCATGGCAAGAACAGAAGTACTCAAAAGACAATTATTTAAAAATCCATAAATGTGTGAGCTGCTATTTTTCTATCCTATCTATATATCTATACTACACCTAAAATTAAAATTTGGAGTTTAGTTTTAGTGTCATTCTAAATCATTTATTCATTCAACAAATATTTAACAGGCATCTAACAGAAGAAATTGTGCAAAAAGTCCCAACGCTTCAAAGATGACACATACAAGCTTTTGCTAAGAAGTTGCCCATGCCTCAACGGGAGAGGCTGGCACATGAACAGCTAACGTACACTGTACCACGGGAGGTGCTCTGATGCTGGAATTAATGAACTACCAATGTGAAGTGTGGGAGGCGCCATGAATCTTACACAGATTCTTATAACTCATCAGAAAATAAGAATAAAGCAAAGCATTCAGAAGACTTACTGGGTGGCTTTGACAATGTCACAGTTACTAGAGTCCTCTATAAGAGGCAGAACTTCTCTTGCCTTGGCAAGCTCTTTGTTTTCATGGGCACAGATGCTGGGCCGACCAAATCCTGGCAGGTGGGGGCCATGGCTGTGATTCCTGCACTGAAGAGTAAGAACAAATTAACGGAGCACGGGAGAAAATTAACGTCATTCAATTACACCATGAAGCGTTTGCCACTATCAATCAATAACATCTATAGTAACACAGACTTTATCTTAATTCTGTTCACGAGAAAAGATAACATTAGAAAAATCCAAATTACACACCTTGTCATAAAACACAGGTTATCTAAAAACACAAATGACCTCTATTACTTGCAGTGGGTTGAAGCCCCTTAACATTGTGAGGCAACTGCTAGGACCCCATCTCAGAAGGCTGTAGTGCACACATCCTAAGAATACCCACCTCCCAAGCTTTTGTTTTCTCCCTTCTCCTTGAGTATGGGCATGCCATTGCTGCTTCTAGCCAAAGACATGCTTGTCTAGTCCACTGAGTTGCTTCCTGCCAATGGTCTTGGCAGACTCTTCTACTGGTCTTGAAAAAGGAAGTAGCTGTGATATGAGAGGTCCTGTGAGAGTGTCACACGGCAAGAACTGTGGGTAGCCTCTAGGACAAAATGCCCTAGGATCCCAGGAAGCAAGCGTTTGATCACCCATCCACAAAGAACTGACTTCTGTCAATAACCCCATGAGCTTGGAAGAAGACTCTTAGCTCCAAATGGGCCACAACTCAGCCTGGGAGACGCTAAGCAGAGGACCCAGCCAAGCAGTGCTTGGCCTCCCAACAGACCATCTATGGGATAACTGATGCTTTATGGTGGTAAAAGTGTGGTTATTTGTTACACAGCAGTCAATATCTAACATAGGCACGACTGCAAGGTTCTGTGAGCTTAAAAAGAGACACTATCAAGACAATTCCATCAACGCAGTCAGTGTTACACTCAGATAACCTACTAGAACTGGGACCAACAGGCAAACTTTAAACAAAGCCTTAAATTTAGTAGTTTCAAAATTATTTCTAATCTCAAAAACAGCTTAAATTTTTGCAGAAGCCCATTATGAATTCTGTAACATTAATTTTAAAAAGAAAATCCACAAAAATCTTAGTATAAGATCAACTGTCCACCTGTGAATTATGAGTGCATTTTGGCTTTCCCTTGTGATAAGATGGCCTTTTGAGTTCATCATCTGAATTATGTGAATAAATATTGTATTTGTGAAAAGACCTTTTATTATTTTTAAAACTTCTCCTTGATAGGGAAATAGAGAAACAGTGTTGTAAGAGATGCTAAAATGATATTTTAAGATGAAGTATAGTAAGTTAAAAGTACACTGTTAACTAAAGAGCAAATTCTGTTTTGTTTCTGCTTTTGAGACAGTGTCTTGCTAGCCATATAGTACAGGCTGGCCTTGAATTCAAAATCCTGCTGCCTCAGGGCCTCAGAAGTGCTGGGATTACCGGTGAGCACTATAACAACCAGCTTAATCACAAGGGCAACTTCTAAATAAATAGAACAAAAAAGTTTGTATAATAAGCTAATGTTAAAACAATAATTAATACAAAAAGGGCAAGAAAAGTAAAATACAATGAACAAAGTACAGAGGAAAACAGCAAAATTATAAGATGATATCCTCATACGCAACAATGTTGATAAGTTTGTTAAATGATTTTAAAACTATCAAACAGATTATTAGATTGGATTAAAAACAAACACTAAAATGCTGTCAAGGGAAACTCAATTTAAATGTAAAAACATACATGGTTTAAAAGTAAAAAAAATGGCAAAAGGTATGTCATGAAACAACACTAACCATCACAAACCATGCAAAAACATGGAAGTATAAGGTGGGTATCAGAGCTAGCTACGATTTTCATAATGTCAAAGAGACTCTCACTAAGAGAATACAACAATAGTAAATGTAAAGATACTGAAAAGGGGCTTTAAGATTGATGAAGTAAATACTGATGGAACTGCAAGGAGAAATAGAAAGACTCACCATTATAGCTGGAGATTTCAGCCTTTCCCTCAATAACTAACAGTGTGTAAACAGAAAATCATAAAAGTTAGAGAAAAAAAAAGCTAGAGATGAGAAAAGGACAGAGCAGAGTAGTATCCATCAACCTGGCCAACTGTCAGCATAATCAACATGTAGTGTGTCTCATCACGGTCTTACACTGCATACCCTAATAGCTAATGCATCTTTTCAGATGCTTGCTGGCCATCTATGCATCTTCTTCAGTGACTTTCCATTCAAGTCTTTGCCCATCTTTAAATTGTTTGCTTTCTAATGATTACATTTTGAGAATTTCTTATATTATATAGTATGTTCTAGATAGGTCATATGTGAGACATTTACAAATATTTTCTCCTATCTATAGCTTCCCTTTTTCTAAAGGTCTGTTTCTCAGAGAAGTTTAAAATTTTGATGAAGTCCAATTTATCAATATGCTCTTTTACAGATGGATCGTGCTTTTGGTATTCCCTCCAAGAACTCCTCTCTGGGGACTGCTCCCTCAGTGTCTCTTGCTGCACTGCCCCTTAGCTGAGCTAAGAAGACCTCTTCCTTCCCTGCTCCTTAGCTGAGCTCGCTGGCTTCTCCAAGAGCTGTCTGCACTGGTGCCCACTTCCAGGGCTTAAGACAGCACGATGGGCAGACCAGAGGGGGACAAATGCAAATCAGACACTGGTTTCGAAGTTTCTGAATTCTGGTCTTCAGTCTAACTGCTACTATTCATTTAGGAACCCTTAAAGAGCTGCTATCTGTGCTGTGTTCAGGCTTCTTAGCTACACTCAAGGAGACAGGAGGCAGAGAGCTCCCCCATCTTACCCAGAGCCAGACCACATATGTACTTCTGCATAGCCAAGAGCTGACTTACCCAGCAAACTGTCAAACACACCACATGTGCAGTAACATGCGACAAGTTCAAATGTAAACAGGAATATTATTTAGGTTCTTTATGCCTTACAGTAATTGTATTCATATCCAGCTGGTAGAAAACAAAGGGGTAAAGGAAAAGATTTGAACTACACTTAGCCTTTCTAGAGGGTCAAAGAGTAACAGCGTACTCAGCATTTTAAAGATGAACTGTAACTGCTTTATTGGAATTTTAAACTTATAAAAGGATACACATTAAACACAAGTTAGTAAAGGGTTCACAATCCAGATTCTTCCCACCCAGCACGGTACCCTCAGAGACAACCACAGTTAAGTTTGGTATGACTTCCTTATTTTATTTACCTCCACACTTATATTTGTTCTTTTACAGATGGCTTGTGGATTGTAGATAAATAAAGATGTATCTACACATATGCAAATACACACATTATACTGTATTCACACATATAGAGTTTTCTTTTAATCGCTTTCTTCTTGCATTTAGTTAAGAATGGGATCACTGTGTACACATTATTCTTCAATCTGCTTTTCTCTAATAATATATCACGCAGGATATGGCAGAGAATAGCTGAATGCTATTGTAACGTATAGAGCTAACATAATTTATTCAACCATTCTATTGTTACGGATCTAGGGTGACTTCAGCCTTTCAATTTTATAAATATTCCTACAATAAACACGCTGTATATTCTAGTTCTATAGAATTAATTCTCCAAAATAGGACTGTTGACTTTAATAGATATTTTAAACATAAAAAAGATACTGACCAAATACCTCCTCCCCCCTTCACACTCCTGAGAGCAAGGTATATGTGACCTCTTCCCTACATACCTTCCCAGAACTGGGTATCAGTCTTTGTACAATCTTGTCAACCTGCTGGCTAAAAGAATGGCATCCTGCTTTTTATTTGTACAACCCCAGGTGCTAATTAGAGTGCTTTGTTTTGTTATGTATACTGGAGTATCGTATTTTCTCTTTTGAGGCCTGCCTTTCCCTAGTTTGTTTTTCTAGTGGATTGTGTATATCTGTTTCTATTTGTAAGACAGGAGTGGTTTATCCATTATTTATATACAGAAATGAGTCACAGGAAATTGACTCATTCTACAGCTACAAATACGTGCTTCTCATAATGGCTTAAGGTGCGGAAGGCTTTCTTCGCTATACAATATACACTTTCACCATAGGAAATATATAAGGGCACTTATTTATTCAACAATGAACTGCAATGTATTTATGATGTACAAAGTATCACGCTAAGGGCAGAAAAGACAGTGTGTGTCCTTCAGGAAATAAACCTGATGGGGACGATTTATAAGGGACACACAAGGTAAAGCAAAAATAGAAGGCAATCTATGATTAAATGGCAAAAATGGGTGATGAGACTAAGCAACAGGAGGAACCTTCTGTTCATGCCATCATTTCTGACCTAAATCCAGATCAAAGTCAAACTTAAAAAATGAAAATATAAATTCAAGGCCTGTGCTTGAAGTCAGTGGTATCCAAAGTGAGACAAGTGAACTCAAGGCCACACTGCGATCCACTAAGTAACGGGGGAAAATGTTAAGCTTCTATTATAATGACTCTTAACAACAACAACAACAACAACGGATAACAAAGGTTTAATTGTTAACACTAGCAGTCTCAATGATCTGTATGTCAACCAGGTCATCCTTAAGTTGTGTTCACAAGGCAAACTAAAGGTTACACACAGCTAGAGGCAACACTAGTAGGACCTTCAGCACGTCATAGCATGTACCTATTTATGGACTCTTCAAATTTTAGCATCTAATCTTAACTAACCTACCCCTCCCAAACATGAGCAAGCAGCCTGAGCTGTTTTCTACAGAGAATTCATGAATGGGGATGGTAATGACAAAAGCACAAACAAGAAAATGGCAGACCTCACGCTTCCCTCCATGCATAGCCGAAGCTTCTCATCGGTCCCATGAAGTACGACCCAAGACGATCTGATCCACCCTGACAAGCCACTCTCCCCCAAAATTTCAAAACTATTGAAAAAGGTTAATGTGAAGCAGATGCATATGCACTAAAGCTAATTCCAATCTTGCCATGATTATGCAGTGTACAGTGAGCTATTAGGCAATGCACAAAATCTTGGTATGTTTTCAAATCCTACAGTAACATGACCCATGATGGTACGAATTTGGCAACTGGCTTCTGTCTCCACATTCAAACCTGGGGACTGTAACTTTTATTTTCTGCGAACTTAAAAGGAAAGTCAGGAAAAGGAGATGAAGACGCAGAGAGAAGAAGACAGGCTTAAAGCAGAGGGAAGAAGGGACCGAGTACCGTCCTCTGCAGTCTTCTCTCAGACTCATCTGTCCTTGTGGCACTGATGAGACCAGGATCACCTAGCCAAAGGGTCCTGGTATTGTCGTGTTGCCTGTATGACAGTGGATAATATCCCATCTGGTTTCGAGTTCCATTTTTTACTTTTGTATAACGAACGTGGCAGATCATTGTGTGTACAGTTTTGCCAGGCTCTCTCATGCACAGTGCAAGGCAGTGATGGCAAACCTATGGCACGTGTGCTGCAGTGGCCATGCAGAGCTCTCTCTGGTTGGTACATGAGCCAAGCAGTCCCAGCACCTGAGCATCAGACATTCAAGTTTAATTGCTGTGTTGGCATTCTGCAATAAATAAATGGGGTTTGGGCAGTCTGAGCACTCGGTCTCTAAAGGATCGCCATCACTGGTGTGAGGGGGACTGCTGAAATAGTCGCTATAGACTCACATGCTGGATATGGATAGGGGAGCTCCACAGCTCCAAGGCTGTCTACAGGGTGAAAGTAACTGAATTCACTAATGATGACAGGGAAGTCACAGGCACTGTCATTAAATGTTCATTTGGGGAAATGTGAAGGTCACCTGCTGTGTACCAAGTGTAGTTCTAGGTAATCAGGAATGCAAGATTAGTAAGACACAATTTTTGCCATTATTCACTTATCAGCTACTTCGTGTGTGCCCGGGACTGATCTAGACATGGGACATGACGCTGAGCACAACAGCAAGATCCTTGGTTTTCTAGGAGTTCACATTCTCTTCTCCATTCTCAAAACATAGTCAACTACTACTGAGGGCTTAGGCCTCAGACTGAAGAATGCACAGATGCCCAGACAGTAAGCAGTCAATCATGACCATACCCCGAACAGTGGGGAAGAGAACACTGTCATCCCGAGCCCGGAGACCTGGACTCTGCAGGATCCTACTACGACTCAGCGTTACAGGGAAATAAGAAGGCTTCAACTAGATCAAGAGTTTTCAAACCTTCCCAGTGTCATGGCCCTTCTTGAAAATGTTATTAAAACTAAGGTCTCTCAGAGAAATGCACAAAGCTGCACATACAGTCCAGGTTTTGTGTCTAATCAGACATCCAGACATCCTGAAGCTTACCCTGTATGTCAGCTGAGGAATCCCTAAACTAGGTAAGTCACTGCAAATCCTTTCAGCTCTGTTCCATTTCACCTCCTCTGGGCCACCTTGGATTCCGGTCCACATATGGCTCAAGATACTAAATTAAATAACATCTTTTCTTATTGTTTTAATACACAGGGGGAAAGCAGAAAAAGGGAGAGAGGGGAAAAGAGGAGATAGGAAGAGGGGGAGAGAGAGAAAGAGACTTCAGCGTAGCGGGGGCAAGATATTATGAAAATCATTCAAGGGACATCTGGCTACATCCGTGGTGATTTTCACAACATATTGCCCAAATCCTGTTACGTCACCATCAGGAAGTAGAGGTAGGGGAAGCCTATGTTTCTCCCTCTTGACTCCCAAGTTCTCTGACTGTGCCACTAATGAAATACTGCTCTTGTAGTGCCATGCCAGTGCGTTAGAAACCAGCAGCTTCCTCTTTCCTGTCTCTTGAGGGTTTTTTTAGAACCCAGCTACCACACTGTACCGAGGCCCAGGCCCTGTGTAGCTGTCCCTGCTGAAAGTCAGCAGCTACTGCCAGACCTGTGAGAGAGGACACATGGAGATGATACCAGTCTCAGCTATCGAGGCACGCCGTTCCCAGGAGACTTTCCAGCTGAGGCTCTGGGGGCACAGAAACCAACCCACCTGGCACCAGTCTGTCTGAATTCCTCAGGCAAAGAGTTCATTAGCCTGGACTGTTTCATACCACCATTGTTTTGAAGTGGTTTGTTACATCACAATAGACAGCTACAACATCTTTAAGCTATAGGGGATCGCATGCTATTTCTTGTATGGAAATAGGAATCGATTTTTAAAAAAAAAATAGTATGTTCTATTGAACTTCCAGGGAAAATCAATTCAAGAGAAAATCAAGATTTAGAAAACTGTACTTAAATTCTGATGAAGGTCACTATCCTGGCCTGCGCATCCAATCAAACAGAAGAGGGAGAGACACCAAGCTCTGACAGGTAACTGTTACAATAGCTCATGACATTAACAGAAGTAGGGTTCAGTTTCCAAGTCTATCCATGACACAAGTGCTAGGCTCTGCTCTAGATGCGAGACACAAAGCAGTCAACATATCAGATAAAACGCTGCCCTCGCAGTACTTACGTTCAGTGGAGGGAAAAAGACCATTTACAGGACTCATTAGTTTCTTAAATGATTTTAAAGGTTGAGGAGAACTACAAAGCGAAGGAAGAGGCCAGGGAGAGTACTTCTGATAGTAGTGATGAAGGGCTTGCAATTTTAAATATAGGGGTCCCAGAAAGTCACACTCAGATGACACTTGTGTCAAGAACTGAGAGAGGTGAGAGAATTAACCATGTAGATACATAAGAAAAGAGCCTTCTAGGCAGAGTAAACAGCACATAAAAGGCCCCCAGGCTGGTGGGGCTGGAGTTCACTGGACAAGCAAGAACACAATAAATACTGATGTTAGAAAGGAAACTGGGAGCCAGATTATATATGTAAATTCTGGCCCACCCCCCCCCAAAATAAAAATACAAACCATCAGAACTAAACTTGGATTCAACACAACCAAATTCAACAAAAGCAGTATGGTGGCCAAGTCCCAGTGGACATTCAAAACACACTTGTCCAGTGAAGGCAAGGATGAAGTGATGGCTCAGCCACTTAGTTGTTTTTTGACCAGTGGCAAGCGAGTCTGATTTCCTGAGCCTCAGTTCTCATCCCTAAAATTACAATAAATCTTCTTTTCCCACCTTATCCTTATGGGATCCCAGTGTAGATTAGGTATGAGGATGTATATTCCAAACTGTAAAGCCCCGTATATAAGTAGGTTCTTCACATTAGAACTGAAAAGATAAACAACTGATCATAGCAATTATTATTAACAGCAGTATCAGTCTACTCTGCCTTGCTAATTTCAAGCTCCAAATCAACTTTGCCCTTGATATGTCACCAAACCGGGGCAGGGTCATCTTCCTCCTGGCATGAGAGACAACTGCAAGCACTTGAAGGCTTCTATAAAGGAGTGGCAGTAATTAAGACGTAGTTACTCCTACCAACTTTTCTTTGAGGTTGAAAAAAGCATGAGACAGTTTCCATGTGACAATTTTACACCCTTTTGCACAATCCAAGCAGCCTGCAAACCATTTTGTTTTCAAAATGGAAGAACCCCCAGGAAGAACACGGGACACCCTGCACATGCTTTCTTCACTTAAACCTACACCAGACTGTTGAAAGAAAAGAAAAAGAGAGGGATGAAGTTCACTCTCAGGGTTGGATAGAGTATTTTTATAAAAGGGTCTACCTCATCCCCTCACCTCAAATTACCTGAACATCTCCCACCAAAACCACTCTAATTGGTGACAGCTTTCGTGTTCTCACGTGTAAGCAACACAATCTTCCTAAGGATATGTTAGTTCTGTAATAAAACGAAGCACAGAAAAGCATCTGATGTATGATTAGCATTCAGTAAAACTGGGCGAAGCTGGAAATCTTTTATTTATTCAACAAACACTAACGGAGCACCTTACCAACACCCCAGCCTGTATCTACTTGCGCCAGCCTGTATCTATTTGAGGGTCAGAAACAAAACAGATAAAATGCCAGTTCTTTTGCAACTAACATCTACCTCCTGTAACTTTCTCCACTCGTCCCCTCTGTTCTCTGGAACTACATTTGGCTTTGGTAACCAGAACCTCTTTCACAGAACAGAAACGCTTGGGAATTGCAGATAGTCATCACGTCCCTCCCAGCCTCCAGCCTAAACAAACAGCCTTATTAATCCTTTCAAGGAAGCAGGGGTATGGGAACAAGGGCGACACTAGGGCTGGGTAGAAAGAAGGCGGGTGCCAAGGCTCCTGGGCTGGAAAATCAAGAGAACCACCCGGACTCCAGGTGGAGGTCAAGTCGGGCTGGTGGCACGCAGGTGTCACTGGACACAGCTCCCAGAGGACGTCTCCCTACCCAGGCGACACAGCGGTTCCTGCCGGGCGCGGGGTACCGATCGCGGGCGCCTCGGCCCAGGGCTGCAGGGGGCCCTCGCAGTGCGTCCACGCCTCTCCCTCCCGAGAACCTGACAGAGAATCCGCAGGTCCCACCTTCCCGCCAGGCCTCGCCGCCCTCGGAGGCCCCGGGCGCGACCGCTCCCATCAGCACCCTCGCCGCGGCCGCAGCCTGAGACCTGCTGGCCAGCCGCACTCACCTGCGAGCCCAATCCCGGCCCCTCCATCGCCCCGGGCGCCCGCAGCGGCGGCGGTAGCGGCTCGTTGGAAAGTAGCTGCAGCAACGCGCTCGCCACCCGCCACCGGGCCGGGACTCCACTTCCTGCTCTCAGCCCCGCCTCCGCTCCTGAGGCCCGGCTCGCGCCCTGTGCCGTCAATCGGCCTCACAGAGCCAATCCCTGTCCTCGCTCTACGAAGGGCGGGATTTTTCGCAAGGAGATGGCCAATAGCGAGCCGTCATCCGAGGGCCCCGCCCCAGGCCAGGAGCGAGACCAGCTCCCCCTAGCGCTGAACTGCGGCCCTTCTCTGGGGTCCACCTACCTACTCGAGGTGTCCCTGTAGGTACCTGCAGGGGCTGTGACTCCGACGTCAGTCACCACCTATGGAACGCGAACCCATACTGCGCTACCTAACAGTTGGCCGTCTTTGTGAAAGTCTTACTATAGTGTAGTCTGTGAAATGATCTCATCTCGTCACACGCTTCATCCAGTTGTCGGAGGAATGAACGAGAAATGTAAAGATGTCTCCTCACCCAGTGCTTAGCTTTATGTAAAGGGTCCGTCTGATGCAGATGCAACTGACGTTAGCCTTTACAAATACTTGCTACCCTCCCTTTGTGTGATCGTGGGTCAGTCATTTCTAACACCGGGGACTGTTTATTCACAGAAAATAGCAAGTACAGTACGTGAGTTTCACAACACAGGCTACGGGGGAATTGGTCTAGCGTCCCTGTCCCTTTAGTGTACCACACTGGAGGAGCTGGCATTTAAACCCAGTGCACCCTGAAAGTCTAGGAAGCAAGAAGCACTAGTTCAGTGGCCCCCTCCCTCCTTGGCACTGAAAAAACACTGAAGCTTTTCTAGATCCGCACTTCACACAATTCTTTGCAATTGTTCCTTAATGTGTCTGTTCCCAAGCCAAACCACAATAAAACTTTAGAAGGTAATTTGAAAACAAATCTGAAAATATTATGACTCCCTTATCCGATAAAAATAATGCTAAACCAGAAAAAAAAAGTATCTCCAAACCGAACGCAATGCTGGGCTCCCCAATGAAAAATACTACTAAGATACAGTGGAATTATGAATATATTATTATTTGAGTGTCCTGCGTGTGAGGCACGCAAGCCTAGGTTACCCCACAAGCCCAAATCCACTGAGGATGGTAACCATGCCATGCCCATCTCTGATTCCCACTCCTTCCTCCGGCTTGACACGATGCTGAGACGTGGAAAATACCACAATTGTATTGAGTGGCTAGGTGGATATGTCACTATCTTTTGTAACATAAAGAAAAAAAAATTGAGTGACACAGAGAAGTGTAAGCAATTTCCTCAAGAGTCAGCAGAAAAAGCCATTTATACAGACTGGGCAGCATGAAGGATTGGGCAGGGTTTCCCAGAGGACAGAACTTTTGGGTGTGGTCATTTCCTTTACCTAATCAGAGTTCTGCTTATTGGTCATCAGCTATGTGTTGGCACCTGTACCAGTGTTTTGTATATGCTATGTCTAATCCGTGAGATGGGTATTATTTCCTTCATCCCCTGGAAACAGAAACAGGTTCAGACAGATTCCATAAACCCCAAGTCACTCCACTAGTACATGCTGGAGAGAGGATTCAAACCCAGTTCTCTTACTATGATATACTTTGACTGAAGAAGTTTACATCCTTCATTTACAAGGATTTACTCAGATGGTGTTACTAAACTTGAAGAAGGATATATATATATATATATATACACACACACACACACACACACACAGATATATATATATATATATATATATATATATATATATATATATATATAGGAAGATTCTAGAGTAAATAAATCCTAATACCTCAACTCTTATCCAGGGCTCCAATTCTCTTATGTTCATTGTGTTATTCCTCCGGTGAGCTGAAATTGCAGTAAGCATATCTGTGTCTAATGACTGTATGGAAGCAAACCTAGTGGTGCTTCTCAGTGCTCCTGTACTTCTCATCTCTGAAAATGCCTCTGGCTTACAGACACACCCCAGCAGAATAGCAGGATGAGAGGAGCAAACTCCCAAAGCTGACTGCCTGGAGCTGGAGCTCTGTGCTCTTGGGAGAGCTGCTAAATCTCCTTGTGCTTTAATTTCCTCCTCTGTGAAAATGGGACAGTAACACTACTTACTTCACGGAGCTGTTGGGATCATTAAGCAAACTAATGTGTGGAGAGTACTTAGAGGACTCTCTAGGCACTAGATTAGCTATGGTCACTGTCACTGTCCTCCTCCTCAGCAATGGGTATCAGGCAGAGTGCTAA
This sequence comes from Dolichotis patagonum, assembly GCA_004027295.1. Taxonomy (NCBI): domain Eukaryota; kingdom Metazoa; phylum Chordata; class Mammalia; order Rodentia; family Caviidae; genus Dolichotis; species Dolichotis patagonum. The sequence goes on along the minus strand of PVJX010000003.1, from coordinate 33,467 downwards.
ACACTGGGTGGGCCAAGGACAGACTTTCAGCAAACCTGGCTTCTAGCCCAGCTTTGCCATCAATTTCTGTGTGTAGTGTTTCCTGGTAGCACAGACTTGGTAGCTTGGAGACATTTGTCTCCTCCCTGTGTTTGCACATGGTCTCTCGCTTAGCATGTGTCTTTTTTTAAGGACAAGAGTTAATATGGACAAGAGCCCACAATGGCCTTAATGAAATACTATTGTAGTTTTAAGGATCCTTACTCACAATCGGAGGTACTGGAGGTTAGGATTTAAACATGTTAATTTCAGATTGGTGAGAACTTTGGCCCATAATGCTGACCCTGGACAAATCATTCTTCCTCTCTGTGAGTTTCCTCGCTTTGAAAATAGAGGTGAAAGTGAAAGTTGAAAATACTAACCTCTATGGTCCCTCTCAGTTTGATCACATGAGTTCCCTAGTTGAGAGTAAGCTCTACTTCTCTCGTACCCCCAGCATTTTTTTTAACTTATTTTAGGTGACACTGTCCTCATTCTATAAATGTATATGAAGTGCCTGCTATGATCAGGAATTGTTCAGCCTTGAGGATTCAGTATTGAACAATACAGAGCGGCTGGTTCCCTGGCTTCCTGGAGCTTATAGTCTAGAAGTGACAGAAAGACTTCAAACAGGCTCACCAGTACTTAGTTCTCCCAGTCAGCTTTGTAGTTGATCCTCTTTCTTCCCCTTGGCCATCTGCCTTTTTGCACACTCAGAACTGGTACACATCCATCATTTGTCTCGATGGTGCTATGTACATGTGGCATATGGTGAAAACTAAAATGTTGTGCAAATAAATGAACAAATAAATGATTACAGCTGAGAGATGGTCTATACAACTATGTCAAAGGTAGCTCTACTCCACAAATCACTCTTCTGATTCCACTGTGTTTAATGGTTCTAAGATTTAAAATTTTCACCTCCGGGTTGGCTAACCCTCACTGTCACAGTATGGGTGACGACTGATTTTATTCTGGTGAAATTTTTTACTCTGGCCTCATTTCTTTCCAGCCCTGGAAAGGACAGACGCATTTTTGGAACCAAGGGCTTTGTGACTGGAGTCATTTCAGTGATGGTACCAAACAGATCCTTTGGAACATAAGAGAAAAAGAAAACAAAAGAAAAGAAAAGAAAAAAGAAAAGGAGAAAAATAGAGTAGAAAAGTAGAATAAAGTAGAAAAGTAGAAAGCTTCTCACAAACACCAGTTAGGAAATACCAAACCTCTTGTTGCATGAGTGCTTGCAACATATGCTTGTTGGACTCTGACCTGTGTCAGCTACAGGCTAAAACAGAGGGGTAGAGTGCACATGGACAGCACGGCCTCTGTGGTCCATTACTTTCTCCTTGCTGGAACTCAATATGCAACACCTACAACTTGGAGGAGGAGAGGTTTATTTTGGTTCATGGGTGCAGTCCATGGTCTGCTGGTTATCGAGGCAGAAATGGCTGGCACAGGGGCAGAGCAGAGGAAAGCTGCTCCTAACATGGTTGCCAAGAAGCCAAGTGTGAAGGGGAGGGGGCGGTAAACCCTTCCAGGTCACCCCCACAGCAACCTCTCTCTATTGGCCAAGCCCCACCTCCGGCAGCACGCTTAGTGCTGAACTCCTCACTGGATGGATGATTTCACTGATGAGAACTGCACCCCTGGTTGGATCACCTTCCACAAACCCCGCTCATGCACACATGAGGCTTTGGTGGATATTCAGGATCAAACCCCTAACAGCGCTAAAAAGGAAAAGTGGCCAGAGAATAGCACAAGGAATTGTGTTCAGAAAGTCATAAAACAAAAAAAGGCTTTTCTAATTTCTTCTATTCATAAATGATTAAACCAGGGCTTGGGGAGAGGAAATGGCCACATCCCTGAGGAGGCAGTGATGAATACAGGATTAGGGCAACACTTCTGACCCCTCGATGACTAGCTTGTCAACTTTTTAACTATTGTACACGAACTAACGGATTTTAAGGGCTGAGGTATTGGGAGACAGAAGTCACGCTCAGCCTCTCATCTTGTACTACAACAAGCTTTGCTCATGAAAATTTAAAAATCTTCATTTTATGTATTAATCACCAATATATAATCATGGAATATGAGCTCTTCCAAGACAAATCATTAATATGTAATTAACATGGACTAGTGTATATTTTATATTTTACTTGCCAGATTAACAGATGTGTGTGTGTGTGTGTGTGTGTGTGAGAGAGAGAGAGAGAGAGAGAGAGAGAGAGAGAGAGAGAGAGAGAAGGAAGGCAGGAAGTATTTCTAGTTTTTTTTTATTTTTACCAGTTATTGTTTTGAATCTCAGTTTTATACTTGTATATAAACATTTACTCTTATGGAAAAATTTTCTGGATGTATCAAAATTGTGACAATAACACTCAGGATTAAGCAATAAATCTGCCTGGATTCTGAAACAGATGTGACAAGACTCCTTTTTCAAACTTCAAAACTATCTAGCATAGCTGGCTATTTATTGGTTAAGCACCACCGCTTCCAGTCTCTCTGTTCCTAGAAAATGCCTAAGTATCCTTTCTTTATTATTACTATTGTTATTTTAAATATCCATTCTTTGGAAGACCTTCCTGGACTGCTAGGCCAGGTGAGGAAGGCCTAAGGACCCCTACAGCACCCTCAGGTTGCTGTCACCGTCCACATGGAACATTCTTGCTTAACTATGTTCACCTTCTCCACACAGCATAAAAGTTGTGTGGGCACAGATGCTGGGCCTGTCTCAGACGCAGATGCATTCCCAGTGCACAGTACAGCGCAGGGCTCGTGGGAGTTATGAGCAAATTGCCATGTGCCATTCATTCTTATTTATTTCCTTGGCTCCTTGCACAGTCTCTAATACAGGCTCAGGGCTCAAAAACGTGGATCTGCATTGAAGAAAACCACCTCTGCCTCTGCACAGATTGCAAAATGCTTTTACTCCTACTTGGATTGAGATTCTTAGCAGCCTGGTGCAGTAGACAGTGCAGGAATTAGCAGCCCACTTTACAGACTGTGGCTCAGCTGGCTAAGAGGACCAGGCCAGAGAATGCCAAGGAACGGAGGCCAAGAATATTCAGCGATAAGGGCCGCACTGCCTCCTTGTTGTGACCTTGTCAGTTCAGTCACTGGCAAGGTCTAAGTTCAGAGTTCGGGCACTAGCTACATGTTCACGGTATTTACAACTTCATACTAGCAATTTTGCAAACTCACACCTATTTGCGGGAATCAAAATGGGACCTGGATTGTAGAGCTTACATTCTGCATTCTTCTATCAAGGGATTCACTTTGAGCATCTCCGTTATCATCTATAAAAGGAGAAGAGTACTAGTACCCACTTTGTAGAGGGTTATATGGCCTTATAAATGAAAGAATGTGTTTAATGTGCAGTAATCAATCCTGTATAAATGTTGGCTGTTATTAAATACAAAGGCAGCTGAGAAAAACTGAAATTTAGGGAGAACTTGATCTTACCATTGATCATGAACATGCTCTGGAATATTCATGGCTTTACAGGAAATATTATTACTATCTTTTTGGTCCCACGTTAAAGATTGCTATAGTCATTTTAGGGGCCTTAATGATTCCAGCGTCTTTCTGGCTCCTACCATGGTGTTACTATTGAGAACTTCTAAATTTCTACAGAAATAAAACCATGTACGTTCCTAGTTTGAACAGGTGAAATTTAACAAAAATACTTGTTCTTTTGCCATCACCACCCTGCCCAACACATGACATTGTTTTGCGACAATGAGAAAAATCTTCACTCTTCTTTTTCCACCAGAAGACAAGGCACTGGTTAAACCTCTCCTCAGCTACCGCTCCAGGGAGAGCAACAGAGCGGTGTCATGGCAGTTGGCCACACTGTAGGGCTGCAGTGCTAGTTGTTCGGGAATAGAATTGATTAACCATCCTCTCAATTTCTAAAGGAAATAATTCCACTGTGTGCTTTGGGATAGATGAAGAAACATGGCAAAATCTGAATTTCCTAAACTGAAGGTACCAGTGCTCTCCCAAGGCCCTGGAGTCCCAGATGAGCCTGACCTGTAAGCAAGGGCATTAGGTGGGCTGGTGGGCGAGGCAGAGCACTAACCACCGAGGTGGACCAAATGCTGTGGCATCTCTGACTCTTCCGTGGCCATCCTACCTGTGCAGTCTCAGCTTTTTTGTGACACTGGAGTTGAGTACTGAGACATCCTTAGGAGACAAAGCAGCCACACTGGCTGTTTTTTAGCCTCTCTGCATTTCTGTCACTGTGTCAGTCTGTCTGTCTGTGTGCTTCCCCTCTTCTCTGTGCCTGTGGAATGAGTCATGTGGCTAACTGAATTTGGGAGCCCCTAGGTCTGGATTAACCTCTAACTCACAGCTCATTCTCCTCTGTTCTCCGACCAGGTCTTTAAGATGGGGTTACTGACTTTTGCCCCTCACCTTGCAAGCATTTATTGAATGTCTATTATGTTCAGGCTCTGGGTCAGCAATGGTGGACAGCAAGGATTCTTAGCTCACTCACTCACTCACTCACAGAATCACTAAGTAGAAACAGAGTAGGTGAATAAATAGGCAGATTACTGTACCATGAGCACCATGCCGGCATGCCTCAGGGTGTGGAGGGCAGCCATGAAGACAAAGAAGTGACACCAATCTCCCTCCTTTGTCTCCTCCTTTTTCCCTTTCCTCTTCCCCCTCCTTCTGTTCCTCTTCTCCCTTCTCCTGCCTCCTGCTTCTCTTCCTCCTTTGTCCCTTTCTCTTCTCCTGCCTCCTTTTCCTCTTTCCTCCTGGAGGCAGTGGAAATCAACTGTAAACTGCTTAGAAGCGCTCCTACGGCTGCCATGTTCCTGGCATGGGGCAGATCAGAGAAGCCAAGGCCCTTCTTTGGCTGTGATTAGAGCTGGATTACATCACAGACTTGCAGAGGGCCTGGGGCAAGAGTGGGCCTTTCTCTGGCAATTTCCTTCTCCATGAACTGGAGCTACAGCTGCAGCCTGGTGCAGGAAAAGGAGTGGCGGCCCAGACTCCAGTTTTCACCCAGCCCGTCACTAGTCGCATGGCCCTGACAAGACAGTGGACCTCGCTGGCTCTGTTTCCTTTCCTACAAAATGGAACTTTGCACACAGCATTTCTGAGTAACACTTTGGAACATGGTACCATGGGAAAGCACTCTGTAGAATTAGTTCCTCCTAAACCACAGATGAGGAAGAAAGGATTCTTTAAGGCAAAGCTGGTTTGATCCCAGCCTGAACTCTATGGACTCCAATTTTCCTTTGGTGAAGGATATGTGGGCTCCTGACTCTGAAAGGGAGGAGGAACATTTCCTTAGGGTTACTCAGTGACAAGGAAAGTGATGGAGATATCCCCAACAGAAGTTAAATTCATCGTGGTGGGAAAATGTTTTCTTTCTCTCCATCCCCTTTTCCAAAGAGAACTGACTCTCCTGCATCCTAAATGGTGCCAGTGAGTCTGTCAGCCTCAGCACCCTGCCCATTATGAGCTGAGGGCTGAGTTCCTGAGCTAGGACCGAACTATCAAGGTATTGTGTGCCTTTGTGCAAAAGGAAGGGTAGGTGGCCAAAGCAGGGTCAGAGTCCTTCTACCTAATTAGACCTGTGAATGCTAGAAGAGGTACTTTATAAAATTAGTTAATTAATTAATTAATTTTGAAGCAGGATCTTGCTATGTAGCTCAGGCTGGCCTTGAATTTACTGTGTAACCCAGGCTGGCCACTAACTTTGAGGCAATTCTCCTGCCTCAGCCTCCTGAGTGCTGGGACTATAGGCATGCACCACCATGCCTAGCCAAGACACATTTCTTTTAAATTGAGAATTGTAATAGCACAAGCTTGGGCTACAATTTATTTATTTGACAAGTAGTTATTGAGGCCTTAAATCTCAGTTGGAATTAGGAAGATCTTGTCAGGACAACACACACTTCTCTAGGTATGGTCAACAGAGGGAATTTAACATAGCAAAGTGGTTACACAGTGTTGAAAGGACCAAGAGATCAAAAGAAGGACTTTGACCAAAGCAGAGCTCAGTAACTGCTGGGAGAAACCATTGTTTCTTTGTTTGGGGGAGCAGAAGGATAGAGGTTCACCAAATCCAGAAATTGGAAGGAGGGGATACCTGGGCTAGTATTTGAGCCACAGAGGTTTCCCAAAGGTGGCTTGCACTGGGACCTCAGGGAGCACACTACATACTGGAGGGAGAGCTACTTAGATTCTGAGGACGTAGGTTGATGTGCAGGTGCTGGAAGTGTCAAAAACATCTGTTGTTTCCCACATCGGCTAGAGTGATGCTAACAGAAGTTTTAAGCAGGACTCCTGTCTCGTGTTTTCCGTAAGTTCCTCATTTGCAGATGTGCCATCTGAAAGCAACTTCGTAAGAAAGTCCAGGGGATGTAGCTCTGGGGCATAAACTTCCCAGAAATCTGGGAGCAATCAGGCAAAAGGACAAATATGCAGTGTGATACTTCTTGTGGAGATGGGAAATATAACATGTAAACAAGTCAGGAAAAAACTCACTTCTAGAGGGGAAGGAAAGAAAATAAAAAAGCAAGCTTATAATAAAGAAGGGAATGCAGAAGGACAGAGATCACCACTTGGCCTTGGTGCAAGTACTCTAGAAACTGGGTATGAGATGAAGATTAAGCCACAAGTGATCTTTTAAGCAAGTTCTCAGGAAAATCTGCGACGCAGTGAGGGAAATTGGTAGTTAATATTTTGCTATCTTAGCTTGACTATGGTGACCAGAAAAGGGGGATGAGGACACACTGTAATGTTTTTAGGAGCCTGCATTTCTGTCTGATGGCACTGGCAGCAGCACTCATGCAGTTTTTGATCACTCCTCATAGAGACATGAAAGAGGACTTCCAGAGCTGTTTCAGAAAGTGCTAAGAACAATGGAACAAGTGTGTCCAAAGACAAGCTGAGTATTTTGAGGGGAATTAAAGGCAACACATCTTTTACTATATGTAGCATATTTTAAAAATTTAAACCATCACCATATTTTTATCCAACCCCATATATTATACACATGTATCAATATTCCAAAATGAAGCCCACTATTCTGTAAGACCAAAGTGCCCTAATTTTAAAAAAGTGCCTGCCCCTTTTGAAGTTTACTTCCTGATGATACCAGGGAGCTGGCGAGGGCAGTAACTAGTTGTTTTCAACCCAGCTCTCCCACGTACACTGCCACATCCTTACCTTCACTACAGGCAAAGGGCCATTCTAATGGACGCTTCCCTGATTTCTCCAGGAAGCCATGTGCTCGCCTCTATTCTTGTATTATTTGATTATTCCACAAGAACTCATCATTTTAGGTAAAAAATCAGTTTTCCTGGGACTGGGGGCTTCCTGGCACACTGGACTCTCAATGCGAAAATAGAGAGAAGCAGGTCACCTTCCTTTTCTTTGTCCCCTATTGACAATGAGTTCTTGAGATACAAGAACCCATCCTACTCCACTTGGTATTAGTTCCTGCACAGTTCTTATGCAAAGCTTCAGCTGTTTTTGGAGTTGTGGAGGTCAAGAAAGAGTATCTTCTTTTCTGCATCCAAGTTCAGAAGCGATTAAGATAGACATACTGAAAAGTCAGACACACGGAGATAAGAATGCTGGCTCTTTATTAGTGATGAAAACTGAAACTAGAAAAGGGACTTAGATCTAATAGCCAATGGCCCTGCAATAAGTCACTCACTTGATGATAGACTAGGCCAGTCACAATTCCCAGTGGTTCTCTGAGTGTGAAGGTGTGGGATGGAGTCACAGGATGTTCCTCACAGGCAGGCAGACCCTAAAGGGAGGAGGAAGGGGCTGAGCTGAGTGTGCAAAGCTGTAAACTGTTTCCCAAACTCACTGCTCCTCTCTTTCACATAAGGGGGAGAAGACATACACACACATGCACATACACACACACACAGAAAGAGAGAGAGAGAGAGAGAGAGAGAGAGAGAGAGAGAGAGAGAGAAAGTATTATTCCAACCTCCCTCCGAACTCCACCACAAATCCATGGGAGATGAGATTTCCAAGAACTGGTTGAATGAATGACTTGAATGAATGGATGGATGGATAGTATTAAAGTTACCATCTGATTATTTGTTGGGGAGACTGGAGCTGCTGCAGGGTTGAAGCTGTTTGCTGCAACCCTCGTCATCAGGCCTCCCACCAAAGGTAAAGAGGATGGTGAAAATGGTGTCAGGATGGAGATATCACCCTGACATGACTCCAAGAGACCTTTCCAAGCTGTCACTCTGTGTCTACCCAGTGTGGACTTCATCAGCTATTCTTTCCTAAAACTTGCCAGAGCCATGTTGAAAAGTAGTCATCATTGTTTTCACAACTTTGCAGTTACCGAAATACATCATCCAGTCTCAAAAATAGACTAATGCCTCCATTTGCTTAATAAAATGTCACAGTTGCTTAGGTTGGAGGAGTTTAATCTTGTTGGGGGAATGAAATTGTGTGACTTTGGCTCAAGTGAGGGTCCGTGTGGGGTTCTGTGATTGAAGTTGTTAGGCTAGAGAAGATTTATCTCAACTGAGGGATCACAGAAGTCCTGCCCGTTCCCTAGTGTGCTGGTGCCTCAAATCAGCTTGAGCTTTTCCCCAGGGGTAATCAGCAGATCATAATACACCAGGTAAACACATTATAAATGGCACCGTTACCTCCCCTATCCGAGTGTAAAGTGGTCAGGTTCTCAATTCTGCCCGGTAAATCTCTGGTATGGATTAACTTGGATCAGCAAGAGCTCTGAAAAGGCTAGAGATGAGGCACACACTGGCACCAACAAGTGCCAGAAAGTGATGTGTGATTATATTTGGGGGAGTCCTGGGAGCCACATGGTGAATGGGAGAGGGATGGGCCTAAGAGTAAGACTTCTACTACACATAAGTTCACTGTAGACCACTGGGCTTAGGTTCTTTCCATCTCAGACTCATCAGTGAAATGGGGGTGGGGAGAGTTTGGATTAAATAGCTGAAATCTCTCGGCCCAAATGGAGCCGGAGAAACGGTCAGCTATTAGGTATCTCCAGCTAGCCAGGTGAAATCATACAGAGGCTGTTTTAGCATTGGAGTTTTAGACGGTTCCATGTTCTCTGAGTCTTTTTGAAGTAGGTGTTATCTTCTGAGTATGGCATGTGTGCAAATGTAATAAAAAAATAATGGCACATTGACTCACAATTTAATATTTGCGTTGTGATTATCTATGCCAGCCATCTTCTGAATTTTCAGATATTAACATTCCAAATCTCACTATGTCATATTTCATAGTCTCCCCAGTGCATATTCACCCATGAATATTTCATTGTTAAAAATTTCTCACAATGTATTGTTTTTTAACAATACATTGGTCTTAGGCAATGACCTGCGATCACATGATTTACTGTTTCTAGTTTTCTAGCCTTGGACCATTCTGCCTGTGTACCAATTTTATGGTACACTAAACTTCTGCTTTTTACCAGTTTGTTCCCATAGGTGGAAAAACTGCAGCCTAAACAAAATTAAAATGAACAAACAACCCAAGAAAATAAACAACAGACTTTCCCCTGGATGTGGAGGCAAACTCTTTCTCTTAGAAATACAGGTTCGTGTTGGATCAAAAGGGTATTACCCCATCCATGGGTCATTAAAAATATGATAAAGGAAATTTCAGACAAATAACTGTACTGGCAGGAGATAGAGCAGACTGATTAATTCTTAATTAGCATCCGTGTAGAGCAGATAACCTTGTATAGTAACCACGAAGCACAGTCTTAATACATTTTAGATTTTGATTAAAGTGTATCTATTCATAATAGAGATATTTTCTATTCACAATGAAATATATATAATACACATTATTTTATATATTGTGTGTGTGTGAATTTGTACAAGTTACCAAGCTTTGGGAGGTTAGGAAGAGGTAGAAGTTAATAATTAATGAGTGTATTAGTTTCCTGTGGTTCCTAAAACAAATTGTCACTAAGCTAGTGATTTAAACAACAGAAATTTATTCTGTTACAGTTCTGCAGGGCAGACATTCCGAATCAGATTACAGAACCCAAATCAAAGTGTCAGCAGGGTTTCATGCCCTCCAAAGGCTCTCACCAAGAATCCTTTCCTTGATTTTCCAAATATTGATGATGCTAGCACACCTTGGCTTGTGGCTGTATCTCTATCTCTGCTCCACTTTCACATCACTTTTTCCTGAATGTGTAAAATACCTACCTTTCCCCTGCTTTTATAATCACATTTAGAGCCCACTAGACACAATCCAAAATAACCTTTACACCTCTGCAAAGAACATATCTGCAAAGAACTACCCCTTCCTTGTGCCTTGTAAGGTAACATTCACAGATTCCAGGATTAGGAATGGGAATCCTACTCTGCTGAGCAATTACTCTGCCATTCCCTGATCTGTGTCTATACCTGTACCTCCTCTCACAGGCTTTTTATGAAGACCATACTGTAAGGAAAAGTCCTACTTAGGGTGTGATTCAGAGAACTTGAGTCTTTTAACTCATCACCACAGTTTCAGCTATTTCCTTTTCATAGATGAGGGAAGATATTGTTAATTGAGCACAGCACTAGTGTTTGCTGAACTCTGGGCTAACTTCAGACTTTTCAATAGAGTGTTCCAGAAGTCGATGTGAATTGATTTCTAAGTATCTCCTAGCTCCTTTCTTCCCTCTGCCCCTTTTTTCATTCCTCTTTCCCTCCCTTCCTCCCTCCCTTCCTTCCTTTGGAGTCAGAAGATATTGGGTTGGCATTCTGGTATGGCTGGGCTTTTACTGGGATCAGGCTCTCAGCTTTGTCCTGCTGCAGATCAGCTATCTGATCCCGACACGCTAAGAGACTCAGTTTTCTCCTCTATAAAATGGGGAGGGGTAGAAACCTGCCCTCCCTGCCTCTCAGGGTTGTAAGCTATCACTAAAAACACATGCCTCGTTGCATGTAAACAGGGTCATACACCAGCTCACTCACTTGCCTGCTCCTACAGCAGTCAGTGAACAAGAGGCATGAGGGTACTGTCACTGGCTTTGACCAAGAAAGATTCATTCACTCGCATTGGAGAAAAGGTCTCCCTTCCAGATAACACAGGTTCCTAGCAGTCACCTGTGGGAATTGAGGAAAGGGAGGGGAAGGATCTTTGGCAAGCAATGAACAGTTGTGCAACTCTGGGAAAGTTGTTACGCTTCACTGATCTGGTTTTTAATGAGTACAACAGGAATAATAATATCTACCCTTCTAGGACTGTTAGTAGAAGTAATACAAAGTTAATGCTTAGTATAGTAGCACACGTATGCTAATCGCTTAAATTTTCAAGAGTTGTTATTTTATATAAAGTGCTTTAGTTGAAACAGATGGTCTTGCTAAATAGGAGGCACAGCTAGGCAGGACACAGGGACCTGGGACCAAACAGAGAGCCCAGGACCAGGCATGTATGAAGTCTAGCCAGTTGCTCCAGGAAAAGGAGGATGTCTTGCAGTCCAAAGTTCAAGATCAAAAGTATGGTCTAGAATAACCACAATGATAACAACTGATGCAATGCCATACGTGAAGTTGCCCTAAGCATATTCAAAGTTATCACACTCCTCAGCAGTCCTGTTCACCATGATTTACTGGATTTGTCTTCCTTTTTCACATGAGGAAAAAGATGCTCAAAGCAGTCAAATGACTTAAATAATGCCACCTTACAAAAACTAGGACTTTGCACTCAGAGCTCTGTGTCATCATAGCGTTTACTCTTAGCTACACGGTGAAAAATGGCATGTATAAAGTTTCAGCTGAACAATTGTTTGACATTAGTTATTTTCCTGGCCCTGGTGGAAGAGTAAGACTACTACTGGTACCATACTGGGGACCAGACCGTCTTCTAACCTTCGGGGAACAGCATAGGAGAAATGAATGTCCCACAAGGTAGGGGTGGTTGAGAGTGTTAAAAGAATGACTCCTTGGCCCTCTTTGATGAAGAAATGAAATACAAAGTAAAGCTATTGCAGTTTATTTGGATTAGGCAAGTAGAACTCCATCATCCTCTAACCTGCATGCCACCACCACCCCTAAACATGGGCAAGACGAGGGGCTTGGGAACAAGGACAGGGATTGACTTTTGGTGAGCACAGTGCTTGAAATAGCTTATTCTCTTTGCTCATCTGCCCATGGGGAAGCAGACAGAGCTCTCGGCTGGACCTGATGACAGATGAAGTTCCCATGCGTTAGTTAAGAATGCATTTGGATGCAACCAACAGATAGTACAAGCCGTGGTGCCTTGGCTGGTGTTTGCTGTACTGGTTTGTGTTGGGCATGCTCAACTGTGCCCTCAGGGATCCAGGCATTGTTTTTGTTCCATCACTCTTCCTACACTGGTTTTCCCTTTCTTAGCTTGTCACTTTCAGATTGGAAAGTAGCTTTATACTTCCAGGTTTTTTCTTGTGTAAACTAAGAAGACAGAAGGGGAAAGCTTTGAGGCTCATCCTCTTGCCTCAGCCCCTGTCCACACATTTATCTATTTCATTGGCCAGAACTGGAACACTTGCCTGCTCTTAGAGAAGTCAACAGGCAAGAGGCATGGGGGTACTGTCACTGGCTTTCACCAAGGAAGATTCATTCACTAGCACTGGACAAAGGGTCTCTCTTCCACATAACATGGGTTCCTAGCAATCACCCACAGGATTTGAGGAAAATGAGGGGAAGGATCTTTGGCCAGTAATGAACAGTATCCATCCCATCTCAAAGAAATTGATAGAAATATCTGGCATCTACAAAAAGAGGAGACTGATATCGTATTCCTTGCCAGATATTTGCTATGTTGTAGTCTTGCTTGCCTGCCCCAGTGATAGCAGATTTGGAGGAAGGATGCTAGGAAGAACTGGGAAATGCCTAGAAAGCAGTCAGGGATCACTTCGGTAAATTCCACATTGTTAATAGCTCCTACTCATGCCTGATGACCTCACAGATCAAAACAGATAGACTCCACTGGAGTATCTGGGAACCACCACGGGTGTAATAATGAGCTAGGTCATATCAAGAGAAGGCAGTTTGAATTGAGATTGAATGGCAAGAAGGTTGTGGAGGAACACCCAATTTTTAAAGGTTCCCCCTTTAACTTCTCAGGGTCTCATATTCCCTCACATGATTTCCTTTGAGGCTTCCAAATACGATTTAAGGCAGCATAGTGCTTCCATTTCCAGGGAACAGTTCCCCTCTGTTCTGCTCTGGAACCACCTTGGTATGAACTGGGTGTGTCTGAAATGTGATTGTCAGGTATAAGGTGGAGACCCCAACCATGAGATCAAGCACAGAATTATTCTTAGAGGCTAGACAGAACCTGAGTTACAAGCACAAGATTGAGTTCTTCTCTGCATCAGGCAGCTGTTCCCTGGTGAGAGTCAGACTGGAACACATCTAGCTGGAATGCCAGGCAGGCCGAGAAAAATGCTTTAAGTGAGGATAATGCTCTTTCATAGATGAAGAAACAGGTTCAGAGAGATTAAAGGATGTGCCTGTAAGTTATATTACTTGTATCTGACCCATCCATCCATTGTATCCAGGTCTTTTGGGGTCTCATCCTTAGCTTCCAATACGAGGCTGCAGGAGATTCCAGAAAATGAGGAAGTGGTCTTGTTCTGCTCTCCTGCCTCCAATATTTTCTTTGTCAAAGGGCACTATGTTCACTGTTTTCCAGATCTATGGGACAGCCTTGCCCTGCCCTTCAAATCACTACCTCCTGAGAGTTCTTACTGCTCACCGAGAGGTTACACGAGGGGGACAGTGGGCATGGGGGTAAACAGGAGGTGTGTATTTTGGTACACATTTCTGGAGAGTTGGTAGTGCTGCGTGCCAAGAGTTTCAGGCAGTAACTCCTCAGCTAGAACTTGATTCTGAGAAAATATGTAATCAAGCAAGAATTATCAAAATACAAATAGACACTAAAAAAAAACACTAGATCTGACAGATCTTAATAAAGTACTAGGCAAAGATGATATATTTATAAACAGGAATAGTATACAATCACTCTAGTTGGTTATATCAGTCTGTATTTACTTAGTGTAAATACATTACACCATAAGCCAAAAAATAAGCTGTCTGACAATATAATCCTTTTATCTCTGGTGAGTAAACTATCTGCATGTGTATATTTACATACAATGTGAACATACCTAATCAATTTCCATCACTCAGTTGACTCACCAGTTGAGTCAATCCTGATTTTTCCTCCTGGAAAGTCTCTGGGGCTGCTGCTCAGGCAACTGCAGGTCTGGGGCAGAGTCATCAAGGTTTAGGGCCCACTGACTTCCGGTCCCGTCGACAGCTTCTGTCCCCGGCAAGTCACTCGCGTAGGTGCCCACGTAGTTCTCTTCATGTCGACTTATTTTTATTGTAATTTCATGGTGAAATATCACAACATTTTTAAAAGACTGAAAACAAAATATTAAGAAAATTAGATTGAATGATTTGAAGAGTTCAGCGATTATTCGGGTTTAGGCAAGACAGAGATGAAGTATTTGAGAAGAGTTATGAAAACTCGAGTTTCTATTCAGAAAATGCTTCCCAAATATTTTCAAGTTTTCTCTCCTCTTCAAAGAAGCCAAATCAAGAATTCCAGGACAGAGTATTATGATGTCTTTATAAGAAAGACAAAAGTGATGCCCCTTTATCAGATAACTACATAGATGCGCCCTATTCTTCCCTCTCTCACCTTCATAAGCACTTAACCTCTATAACTCACCAGTTTTGGAGTGCTTTGTAAATTGACTCACATACTACTTAGCTTTTTGAGATATTTTTCCCACTCAGAACAATACTTTTAGGATCCATTGAGGTTTTTCATGTATTAATGATTCATTCTTCTTTCTGGAAGGGTAACATTCCATGGTGTGTACATATCACAGTTTGTCTAACTGTCACTCACTGAAACCCATTTGAAGTGTCTCCAATGCTTGGCTATTACAAAGAATGCTGTCGTGTACAGTTGTGTACCAGTTTTTTTTCTAAAAATTTTATTTTAAAAGGGAGTAAAATTAAACACCACAAAACAGAACAGAACGAGACATAAGAAAGCATAAATTTCAAAGCTAGACAACCAGAGATCTTCACTATGTGTCATATTGTCTCTTGTTTTCTTCCAAGTGGTTGTCCTTATCTTTGCATATGGGGAGCTCATACTAAATAACATAGCCAATCTTTTCGCAAGATGTGTAGTTAACTGGCTCCCACTTGCTAAGCAGGGGGGAGGGGGACACGGGATAGGGACAGGATGACATGAGATGTCTGATTCTCAGTCCACACGCCGGCAGGATCACAGCCACCCCCCAGAGAGAGGAGGAGTTCCTTGTTCTTCCGGCACCCCAAGTCAACCGCACGGTGCAGGTCCCGAGGCGCCAGGGTCTCTCTCCTGCAGGCTTCCCAAAGGCCGCCATACTCACTTGCTATTTCTTTCTGATGAATTGACCATTCCATTTCCAAAGTTCTGAAATGGCCAACAGACCACAGAAAGAATTCTCTTTAGGCTCCTGTTTGAAACCAGCAGCTACAGCAATCTGATGGCCTTGCTTCAGAGCCAATGAATACTAGTTTTTATGTAATACTAGTTTTTATTTCTTTGATATAAGTGCTCAGGATTGTGACTGGGTGGGTTATGTGGCAAATACACATCTTTAACGTTTTAAGAAATTGCTAGATTTCCAGAGTGACTCTGCCATGTTACATGCATGCCAACAATGTAGACAGGATCCAATTTCTCTGTATTCTTACCAGCATTTGCCTTATTAGTATTGAAAAACTGACATTCTAATAGATGTGCAGGGGAATGTCTTAATTTGCATTTTCCTAATGATTAGTAATGTGGAACATTTTTCCCATGTTTATTTGCCATCTGCATATCTTCTTTAGAGGAACGAGAAAGTCATTTGCTCATTTTTAATTAGATTTTTTTTGTTTAAGTTTAGAGAGATTTATTCCTTTGTCTAGTATGTCATTTGTAAATACTTTCTCTCAGTTGGTACTTTTCATTTCATGTGCTTAATTGGGCCTGTCACATAACAAAAATTTCTCATTTTAATAAAGTTCAGTTAATTCATATTTTTTCTTTTTGGATTGTGCTTTTGGTGCCAGGACTAAAAAGTGTCTCCTAACTTTAGATTACAAACAGTTTCTCTGATGCTTTCCTCTAAAAATTTTTAACATTTAGATCTATGATCTATTTTGAGTCCATGTGCAAGGTGCAAGAGGCAGGTAAAAAATTCGTCTTATTGGCTGTTGACCTTTTGCCCATTTGTTTCTGCCAAGGGAGGTAACAACACCAGGTTCTACAGGAGTCACAGAGGTGAGATGATACACAGGGAGGCATGAGGTCTGTGAGCCCCTTACAGAAAATCAATGAATTACCCACTCCAGTGTATGGAGAATGAACTGATGCAGTAAAAACCAAACAGACCAGGGATTCTTTCCTCTGGAATCAACTTATACAACCAAATCTGGATTCTAAGGAGACTCCTATGGCCCCTGGCCTCACAACTTAGAGATAATTTCTGATTGAAGAACATTGGAAATTTCTATTATGCAAAGTAACTTAATATTTAAGGGTAGGAGAGGAGCATATCTTACAGGCTCATGGTTTTAGGTGTGAAAAGCAGAAGTTCTTTCTACAACCTCCATGTAAAGAAAGATAATGTTTGGCTCAACAAATGTATACTCAGCAGCTATTATGTGTTAGGACCTAGGAAACAGAGATGAGAGTAAATAAAACAGATCTATTTTCTGCTCTCTAGTGTGGGAGGTGAGGGTGGAGTGCAGGTAATTATGCAGAAACATATGATCTGTCTGCCAAAAGCTTATGGGAGGATACTGAAGGGATGTGTGACAAGATGTTTAGTCCATGCATAGGGAATTCAGGAATGCTTCCTAGAAGTGACACCAAACCCTAACCCTAACCCTAACCCTAACCCTAACTCTAACCCTAAGATCGAAACAGTGAGTGGCAGAGAGCTAGGTAGAGTGGAACAGGTGGGCTTCAGGTAATAGTATGAAAGGAGAGTCTTCAAGGCAGGGATAAATGGTACATTCATTGGCCTGGTGGTGAGAGAAAGCACCAGATGGTGAGGAGTCTCAGGCATCCAGCATTGCTGGTGTGGAGGGTGTAAGGGCTGAGAGAGGTTGGGTCATGGAAGAACCTGAAAATCATGGTCAGGACTTCATCCATCTAGGACACCAAGAAGCCACTGGAGCACCTTGAGTAGGAGTGTAATGGATCTGGATTTGTATTTCTAAGTGTCACTCTGGCAAAATGCAGCAGACTGGTGGAATCTAGATAGTGGGCTGGGACACTGGTTAGGAGACTGTTTCTGGAGATGATGTAACAAGATGGGGTGGTGCGGGTGAAGAATGGTGGATGCATTTACATTGGAGCAGAATCTGAGGTTTAAGGAGGAGAGGGATTTAAAGATCACTTTGAGTGCAGGGATTGGTGAGGGAATTGTATATAGAAACAGAAGAACCAAGTGGCTGTTGAAGGTGCGGCTGAGGTTGGGTCTCTGACTTGGGCATTCTCTGAGGGAGGGGAAGCTTATTCCTCCTTTCTTGTTACTCTTCCATGTTGGATAGTTCTGAAGAGCTGAAGAACTCTGATTGTGTAACTTTACAGTCTTGGTCCGACTTTGTCTCTGAGGGATCACTCAGAATCCATCCCATCTCTGCTGGTTCACAGAGGCCCTTTGGCAGTCTTAAACACGGGTCACAGTCTTTGAAGCTTCTATCTCCATCTTACTCACCCCCAGTTCCTATAGCCACTTCCCACTGGGCATGGCTTCCTGATCCCACCTCTTTCCCACTTTTAATCATGTAGTGCACACTCTTCAATCATGTAGTGTCAGAGACCAGAAAGTCACCTCTAGCATTTAAACACACACAATTTCTCTTTTCGGAAATCTACATCCCTTCTATGAACATTTAGGCCAGCCAGCATCCCCCCACCATCACACACAGACAGTGAGCTCTGTGGTCACTGTGGGTACTGGGGACAACACGCCTGGGCCCAGAGTCTCAACTGGGGAAGCAGGTTTGACAAGACTTTTACTGACTCATCCTCCAACAGCAGGCAAGTTGGCTGCAAACCTGTGATCTGGCCTCCTAGGAAGTGCGTTTCTTGCCTTTTCTCCTCCAGTGAGAATCAGGGCATCAGTACTGTTCATGGACCACTGCTGGCTGTGTGAGTTTGGGTGGGAGGGGCAGAGCACAAAGGTGGGACACTGGCTGTCTTCAAAACCTAGGCAGCCTCATTGGGATAGCGGATATACAAATATACAAGGGGTGATCAGAGAGGCCCTTTTCAGAAAAGTTGGGGCCACAGCTGGATGTTGAAGGACAGGGCCAAGTTTAGCTGCTAAGAAAGATAAGGAGAGAATGCTAGGATAGAAAAGGGAAGGTGCAAAACTCACAGCATCTGTGGGACCCAGGAAAGGAAAAAAAGACACTGTGGTTTTAGTAGAGACTCTATACGTGTGGGGCTTGAAAGAAAATGCAGCAATGGTAGCCTGGAACCATATTGGGACATCAGCTATAGAGAAGAGGCTCTCTGTTGAGCTGTGAGAGCCACCACGGGCTCAGACTTGAGTTGAAGACGAGGAAAGTGGTGATGGTTTGGTATCTGGGAATTCTATCTTCTGTTGACCCCAGGAGAACAGAGGTCTGTAATGTCAGGGAGGATAAAACCCTATCACAGAGGAGATAGAGACAAAGAGAAGAGAGAATGGTTCCAATGAGTGGCCTGGGAAGTGCTCTGATAAAAGTTGGAATCTGGAAGTACATCTGCCTGACTAATTTTCAGTACCTCTTGTTCAAAAATTATTAAGAATTTCAAGAAGACAACATTAAGTCAAGCACAGGGCCCTTTTAAGCAAGGTGCCCCAAGAAACATCACAAGTCACCTGTCCATGATTGTGGACCTGTGTGTGGGCACAGATGAGAGATGACTGCTCTCTGAACTCACACAGTGGGTCTGTAGGGGACTTCCACACTAAGCAGGCTCCTAATTGTTTCCCTTTCTGCCCTGAGCAGGTGGAAGCTTTCACAGTCAGTTTATGGCTGTTGAAAAGAACAATAGAAAAGGGATAGAAAATCTGAATTCCAATCAGGGTCTTGCTCCAATGTTTGTGTGGCTCTTTCAAATTTTGGGTCTTAGTTTTCTGGCTCTTAGTAAGTGTTCTGTGTTATGGATTAAGAACTGGTGGTCAAATTGATGCCAGCTGGATTACATCAGCGTGGCGCTGAGCAGAGATGTTTCACCTGAGGAAGGTTGCCAGCATAAATGGAGACGTGGAGAAGGAGAAGGGAGAACGTTAAGGCGTTATGGCGCTGAGACTTTGAGGTGTTGTGTGTCCTCCTATGTGTTGCTGTTTGAGCTGTTAGGTTCTCCTGGAGAAGCTCTGGCCCTCACATCAAGCATTGCTTCCTGGCTCCGGAGGGGAAGATGTGTGCCACTTGGTCTCCAGGATGAACTCGTCACACTGGCTTCCTGTCATGTACTCGACTATGCTTGTCCTCGAAGGAGCTTGGAGCCTCCGTGTTGCTGAGGATGGCTGTGTGTGGTGCTTTTCAGGACAGCCCTGGTGTTTGTTGTGAGCGTGACTTCTCGGCTCCACTGTAGAACCCTCAACCTATCAGCACAGCTCCTTCACCCTGCTGGCATAGACTTCCTAGTTTCCACCGCTGACCTTTGGGCCTTCCTGGCACGGATCCATAAAAAAGACTGGCGTGAGTCCTCTAGATATCCAGTTGGACTCATGGGAGGCATTGTCATGAGCTCTGGGTCTTTATCTGGACTCATGTGGGACAATGTTGTGGGATTTAGGCCCTTGGCTAAATATTCTCTGTTTTTAGTGTTGTGGATACGTTTCCTGCATTTTCTTGTGTTAACTCTGGGTGACCATCATAAAAATATTATAAATTCCATGTCCTGATTCTAACTGTTCTGTGTATAACCCCTGACTACAACATTCAGCAAGTTGTTTCTCCACTTCTGCAAAGGAGGGCCAGTTCTAGGATTCCTACTGCATGGCGTCTTGTGGGCATATCTGAAAGAGGACACAGTTTCCACTGGCGGCTCTTTGGTTGCATAATGAACACAGTGAAATGCATTTGTATCTCAGAGAAAATTCCAGATGGTATTTTTGTGTTACGATGCCTTCCTATTTCTTTAGAAAAGTCATCGTAGGCAATTCTCTGAAGAATATGTGAAGAAACTTCATGGCAAGTCTTAGCCATCCCACCAACTCTCTGTAGGCAGCTAAATTCTCTCTACCATTTCCTCTTCTATAAAATGTGGGAATTAGACTGAAGATCTCTAAGGTCTTTTTAAGATCTCAGACCTGCATTTCTCTGATTCTAGGAAGAAACTTGGGCATCACTTACATCACGGTACTGGGTGAATTTAACCACTTCTGCTGATCACTGTAAGTTCACCAAAGTCAAGCTCACTGTGTGACCCATCTCTGGGTCTCCAGTTCCTGGTGCAGCAACAAAGAGTTGAATGACCAGAGCTGTCAAGAGAGGCACAAGGTCAACAGAGGGACAAGGGGAGACACTTGGAACAAACGTGAAAACAGAGATATAATTAGAATTATCAAGGGAGATTGAGTGCTAGATGAATATCAAATAATACAAAGGAAACATGAAAATTTAAAACTAAAAGAAAACCATCAGCTTTCATCATTAATTCAAAGTGACCTCTGAGGGAAGTTGTGATGCCAAAGATGAAGAAACGGAGATGGAAAGATGAAGATGTGTGGACATCAGACATAAATGACTTTCTCAAGCGATGTGTTAGAAGAAGAGAAAGATAAGATGGTTACCAGGAATGGGGCAAAATCAAAGGAAGAATGACTGTTTGTTTATTAGTCTGTTTACTTTCAAAAGACTAAAAACGTTTGTTAACTAAGTAAAAGGGTGAAGATTTTAGGCAGGGAGTGAGGAAGCAAATGATGGATCCCTGTCCTGGAGGAGTCTAGAGAGAAGGGTAACCATGAGTAGAGTTCTTTTTACCTCCCAAGCTCTGTCGTCTACAAATGTGACAGGCTTATCTCTGGGCCCTGAGGACTGAGTGCAAACATTACTGAGGAGTTGGATGAAATATTTTTAAAATTCCCTCCCACTAATTCTGCATCCATGAATCTTTATTGTGCCACGTAGATCTCAGGCAGATGTTGCAGACAGTGTAAAGAATATCTTTGAAATGCAATCTAGTGCCTTCTGCATATCTTAAACTATCAACACTAGTGCCTGATCAAAGAGAAAATGAGCCTGTTCCAAAACCCACCTGTTTTGGAATGTGGTTCAAGGAGGCACAGATGCATAGTAGTTAAAGCAGAGGTGAGCTCACTGTGAGGAGTTCAGAGCTCCTCTCTTCTTGGAATTCCTTACGTGGCCTTGGGCACATTTCTTCTTCTATGTGAGTTGCATTTCACACTGGAAAAGCAGAAGTTCCAAACAGGTGACTGGGTTCGGTTGTCTTGCTCCGATTCTTGAGTGTTACAGTCATCCTGAAGGATAGCACACTCATCTGTGATTTTGAGGCAGGACTGTGATGAAGGTGGCCACTGAGCTACATGGGGAAAAACTAGTCTCATAGGAGTGGAGTGCCTGAGTCCTCCTTGGAAATTCACACTCAGGTCACTGGTGAGTCCACAGTACTGGCATCAGGTCTGACAGGAAAACCCACATGCTTGTCAACTACATTCTAGCCTCTCCCGCTTGGCTTATGGCATTAGGTTGGACAAATCATGTTTGGCAAAGGAAGGTTCATGTCTGGCCATGTGTTGATGACATTAATGAAACTTGGTATTGCCTTTGGGGACTAAATACCTGAGTGAGTTCCAAGTCCTGAGTTCACAACTTGGTTTGCCTTTTGTCAATCAATCTCCAGCCCCTGGGAATTAATAGGAGGTGAGTATCTTAGTCATTGAATGTATTATATAAAATTATATAGTCAACATATTCAATAAATTTTATATACATTTTGTATATAACATTTTATATACATTTGAGGTAGTGTATTGGATAGGTGAGTGGATAAGTGGATGAGTTACTGAATGGATGAATAGATGAATGGTTGTTGCAAATTGAGAACTTGACAGTGATCTAGGAGACCTAAGGGTCTGTTCCATAACATCACTCATCAGCTAAGATCTGGTTTTGTGGTAAGTGATAGAGACTTAAATCACAGTGCCTTGGGAGGAACTAAGAAAGAAATGTATTGGACAATTCAGCACAAAAAATGATCAAGAATTTTGAAAATTCCCTGCCTTATCCTAGTTCCTCTCTTGTCCACTTCATCTTTAGGCAGTCTTTCCCCATCCAGTGACCCAGTTTGCCACCAGCACCGCCAGGCTTACATTCTTAAAGCTTTGCAAGACCAAAGGAACGAAAGTTTTCCCTTGGGTGGCTTAGAGAAAGTCCTCAAGAGAGTTCTTTGTGGCTAGTTTAGGCCAGGTGCTCATCACTGAATAAATCCTGTGGCCAGGAGGTCACAGAGCACTGACTGGTGGGGCCCATGAAGGGTCCACTCACAAAATAGAAAGTTGATGTCATCCACGATAACATGACGTGAGTGTAGAGAACTGAGAGTGAGTGTAGTGTGGTATTTCTAGAAGACAAAGGAATGGATGCTGATGAAAACCTCTGAGGTCCTTTCCCTCAGTGTTATGACTGGGATCGGAAATCACCCCCAAATCCTCCTTGTGTTGAAGACTTGGTTGCTTATGGGGTTTTAGGAACTGTATGGATCATGAGGGATCTAATTTCATCAAGTGGATTAGTCCATAGCTCAGTGGGCTTATTAGGAGATGAGGCTCACAGGGGGCAAGCTTGTAAAGGATATATCTTGTCCCCAAATCCTTTCTTTTGGACTCCTTCTCTCACATCTTGCTTCCTGGCTGCCATGAGATGAGCAGGTTTCCTCCGCCATGCCCTTCTGCCATGAAGTTTCTGTGTTGGACTCAGATAAACATGGACTGGAGCCAGATAAACATGGACTGAAACCATGAGCCAAAATAAACCTCTTTCCCTTAACACTGTGTATGTCAGGGATTTTGTCCCAGTAATGGAAAGGTGACTGATACACCAGGTGAATTCAGGGCATTCCTCTGGCATGAGGAAGCTCTCGGCTTTCTCCCCCTCCTCACAGTGCAGACTTCTTGTGGTGTGAAAGCCCTTTAAAATGAGCTCGGCTGGGGGAGGCTCTGGTTTCCACTTGTGCATCATTCATCACCCACAGCAGTTCCCTCTTCCCTCTCGAAGCCTTCCCTGACATTTGGCCTCCATGTACCTCTCTTCTGACCTGTGTCACTTTTCGTGATGTGCAACTAATTGTTGTTTCTTAGGCAGAAAAAAGTGTCCAGATGTTTGCAGGCCCAACAAGAAAAACTGCAGTGAGTAAGAGCCTGGCTCTCTATGGGAACTCCCAATTTAGTGACCTCGCATTGTTCTCTAGTTGCTTTCTGAGTGAGTCTAATCCCCAGAGCAGAACTGGACTCCTCAGCTGCTGAGCCATGGCTCAGCCTTCTCCTAGGTCACCAAGGTCACTCTGGGGTGTTCCATCTCACCTATCAGTGACTTGGTTGGAATCCCTATCATCTTGCTAAAGGACTCAGCAGCCACGAATCTTCTTTTCTGCTAACTCAAAGTGCTTAACTTGCTTCTCACATATCTCTGGGGCCCTCAGCCACTCTATCATGCACTGTCACCCCTCTGTTATCAGTGACTTGTGTCTTTGGCTCCTCAAGCCATTGGAGCTGTATGAACCTGATATTCTTTGGGTTTAGCTGTCACCAGATGGGGGAAGGAAGGAAACTTTGCCTAGCCTGTTTCAGAACATCTTGCTCTTCTAGACATAGGGTGGTGGCCTCCTGATCTTTTCCTTTAGTCAGTAAATATGTTCTGAATGTCCAAAATCCTTTGCCTACCAAATGTGTCGGGGATGCAATGGTGATTAGTCATGCTGAGTATTGTCATCTAAGAGCTCACCCATCCCTGATGTGAATGTCCTGGCTCCATGGTGACCCTCTATCCAGCTACAAGAACAAAGGAAATTAGACTTAGTATTGGTACCCATGGTGCCTTGGGGAAGAAAGTAAAGGGTGAATCCACTTATGAACTGCTCGAATTGCACTGTGTCATCTGTCACTCAGGTCCCTGACTTTGGCTATGCACCCAGACTTGCTCTTTCTACGTCTAATACCACTGGCCACAGTGGCCACGTGGGCTTAGCCATTTGTTAAGAGCAGTCAATCAGGGCTCTCTTGGACGCTTACCCTGATGTGCCCAAATCTGCCATGAGTAGGCTCTGAAACCTTTGTGTCATTCATTTCTTTCTTGTCATTTCCTATAGGTCTGCCTGCTGGAGACCAGCTCAAGGGGCAGCCAATGATGGAGTCTCCAATGAAGAGAAGCAAATGGAATTTGAGAATCAAATATTGCAAATTGAAATATTGCAAATTTGAGAAGCAAATTGAATTAAGAAAATCAAGTGTCCATCTCCAAGGTACTATGGAAGCCAGTTGGCTTTCTTTTTTTAAAGGAGAAACATTTCCTTCTCCGTACATTGTCCTCCATGGAATATCTCACAAGCTTCCTCAGAAGGTCAGCACTTCACTGCCATAATTCTGCTCTTCTTCCTTTGAACTCAGAGGTGAAATCACTCCCAGGATCTCAGTCTCTTTCTCTGCCCACCTCTCCTTTGTGACCAAATCTCTGCCTTTCATATCCACCCAGAGAGGGGTGGGGCTCAACTAATGAATGTTTGAGGAGTCCTTTGAGATCTTGGATGAAAGGCACCTTATAAAATGCAGTAAAAGATAATAGGGGTAATTACTAGCCCAGCTAGTCCCTGTTGGATAATTAGAGAGTTTTCCTCTGGCAGATTCTGAATTCATGTAGAAATGCATGGGTTCAGAAAACAAAACTGACTTGAGATTAGGGACATGTTATACTTCAACCATTCCAGGATTGTGTTTTGCCAGAAATCTGTGAGCTGGATGGGACCTTTGAGTTGATATCCAGCCTCCCTGGATGGCAGGTTAAGCCAGTGAGATCCAGAGAGGCAATGTGACTGGCTTAAACCTGCACAGTAAGTGTGGCAGAACCACAGCTATGGAGTCCTTGGGACCCCAACTCAAGGGTTCCTGTCACTGCCCTTCATAATGCATCCTAGGCAATCTCTGCATGCTGTGACCTTCTATTGTGTAGTAGGGTGCTCGGACGAGAGTCACAGAGGACTGAACACAAACTCCAGCTCTGACCTACAAAAGACAGCCGTTGCCCAGTAATGTTCATTTACCTTGTGTGAAACCTGGGAATGATAGCACCCATCCCACCAGATGTTGTGAGGAGCTGATGAGTGATGTTTGCAGAAGCTCTGGCACCGAGTGCATGCTCAGTCCATGCTGCATGAAAAGAGTGTTGGCAGCTTGAGGGCTTGACCCATACTTTGGCTTGATGTAGTTGTGATCAGTTTCTATTTACTGAACACCTGCTATGTTCTGATTATTGTGCTAAGCTTTCCAGTGCTGCGTTCCATTGAACCATCGTCATCACCTGTGAGATGGAGGTTCAGGTTAGTTGGTGAACTTGCCCAAGGCTACACAGCTCAGGAGACGGCAGATCTTGGAACTGAGCTCTCAGCCACCATGTCACACTGCCCTCCTCCCTGGAAGACGGGTGCACATTATTGTGTCTGTGTGGGTTTTCTATCAGGGTTTTCTGCTGTGACACAGAAGAGGAGGATGGAGAGGAAAGGGAATGCTTGCAGACTAGGGTGAGCCATTGAAGCATTTCTGCCTTCATGGTTATGAGAGGTGAATTCTTCTCACATGAGATTTAATGATTCTGAGGCTTGGCACTGATGGAAGAAATCAAGCAACATCTCTAGCAAGGGCGGTCAGCACCAGGAGCTGAGTTTGGAATCAAGAATCCGGATCAGTCGCTAAACTGCGCCCTAGGAACCATGTTTTGCTCCAGTACCTTGACCCTTGGTCTTGGCATCTGATGGTCCTCAGGTGGGTTAGTGGATGATGAACAACACTGATGCATGATTTTCATGGCCTCACCCCTTGTAGGGGGTCTGCCAGGCTACAGGGTAGTAACGCTGGAAGCTCTTTGCCAACTGCAGCTCTGCACACATGTAAATCCTGACTTGCCACTCAGAGCTGAGAAGATTTGCAGCTGAAAAACGAGGTAGCTCCAAGTGCCAGGCTGGTGACTTTAGGGAAACTGGCTCAGAAAACTCGGCCAGCGAAGGACATTATTTCTTTCCAAAGGATAAGTCAGAGGATACATAGCTGTGAGCTCAGATTGTTTGACTAGAAGAAGGAGTTTTTTGGAGGCCAGCTGTTCAAAATTCAAGTGACAATTCAAAGGAACTGAGGTCTCCTTTGTTTGGGTTTTCATCTTTTTTTTTTCTCTAGCTGAGACCAAGATTGCACCCTGCTATCCCAATCCTGCAACTCTCTGTTCCAGAAGAGACCAAGCCCTATGAAAGGCCACTGGGTGAAGCTGGCAAAGGGGCCAAAAAGGTGATCCAAGTGTGTCCCACTCACTTCCTGACAATTTCCTCATCAACCAAGACTTCTTCAAATATCCCCCAGAAACTAGGGATTCGTGTTTCCAAGCCACCCGACTCAGAGGCATGACTGAGTCATCCTTTAGGAGATATCCAGGGCTGGCCACGGGAGTGACAGTGCCTAAGCTCATCAGAGCTAAAAGTGACTCAGGGGCCGCTCCGATAGCCACCACAGGCAGAGATTTCTTCCGTTTTTCTGGGGGTTGTTCATTTAACACCTCCATGGGGAACTCACTCCCTAACATCATCAAACACCTGTTAGAAGTTGCCCCATATTTCCTGTCACTGTAAATCTGTGTAATCCTCACCCCCTGCTTGAAGGCCTGACCTCTGGAGCCACTGAGTTATGTAGGACCCTCTGCAGTATCACTGGTATTGTGTCAATCCCAAAGCAAATATTTTCAAGACTAAATGTCCCAGATTGGGGAGAGAGCTCAGCAGCACAAGGTTGTGAGTTCAATCCCCAGTACAGAAACAAAAACAAAAACAAACAGCCCCCACCAAAAAACCCAAAAGACCAAATCTCCTGCATAGAGGCATTGAGTGGTACAGCTCTAAATGCACAGCTTTGGGTATCAGAAAGACTCGAATTTAAATTTTAGCTCAAAACCCATTTACTGTGCTGGAAATTCCTTAGCCTCTCTGGACTTTAGTATATTGTACTAGTCTTTAAAGCAAATAATCAGTAGCACCTCTCTGCATTGTGAGGATATAACATGTAGACAGTGGCTGTCCATACAAGGTTTACCAAAAAGCCCAGTAGTCTTTATATGAAAAGATTAATTTATTTTTTGGGCTCATTCATTTTTAAGATATTTATTGCGGCCTTACTTTCTGCCAATAACTTTGCCAGGTGCTATTTATGGTAAAACCAAATAAAAGAGTGGAAAGAAAGTAGGCTTTGGCATCATAAAGACCATTCACCAATCACTCCACCATTCACCAATGCTATGACAGAGTGAATCTCCCTGAGCACCACTTACCTCATCCCTGTCCAGAGCCCAGGGCCTGGCTTAGTGTGAGGAGTCAATAGGTGGCCGCCATTTTGAAGGGGCTGGGAGCGCCAAGTCTATAAATGAATTTCAAATGAGGCTAAGGTCAAGCAAGACAATGGAATTTTGCTATGGGAATTTAAAGTAATCTTAATTTAATTTTATGTGACTGCTTCCTTTGTCCACTTACTTCCCAAGAAATTAGAGCTTGTAGATAGAAGAAAAAAGTCTTATCTGTTTAGCTCTGTTGTGTTGTGGACACTTGTGGGAGTCTTCCCCATTAAGGATGGAAATTGTAACAACGAGACAGCCAAACACCTGGGTGGAAGAGTAGTCTGTCTGTGCTTCTGACCGCGAAGAAGTTTCTGTAGTTCCACTATGATGTGTCTGGCTGGAAGCTGTTGATTTCCAGAGAGAAGGCTCTCAGGCTGCAGCTGGAAATTGGTGAGGTGGTCTAACCTTCCCCTGCAGTACAAAGAGTCAGGGCAGGGATTCAGGGTGGGCTCATCTGATGCTCACGGGAAGGAAACTAAGGCAGAAGAACAGTCAAACAGATCAGGACAATACAAAGGAAGAAGGCGGTTAGAAGAAGGCAGCTCAGAAGGCCCAAGGGCACCCAGGCTTCCTGGCTGTGCAGGCACCAGGGCAGTGCTGGGGTCTTTGTGTTCCCTTCTTGATGATCCTGCCTGGCTCAAAAGCTACTCAGCACTAGATCCCCAGTTCAGGGTCTCTGAGGGACTGGAAAGGTAGCTGTTGACAAAAACATCCAAGTTAACCTTACTCTTTCTCTGCATTTGAGCCACTGGACCCAGAGAGGAACAAGGGGGAGGGAGCGCGGTAGTTTCATTTTACCCTCTGCTAAGTTGCTCATGCAAAGCGCCTGTCCTGCTTCTGCTTCAGAACACAAAAAAAGGAAAGCTGTGGTGGTCACCCTGGGTGAAGGGGTGTGAGAATCCACTTTGTGATTCAGTGGACCTGGGCAGAGGCTGAGATCCTGGTGACTCTGAAGCTGTCCTGAAACCCCAAAGTAGAAGTAAATCAATGGACAAAATAAAAGATAGATACAGGAACTAGGGAGATAGACCTTTGGAAATGGGAAGGGGACCGAGAGACAGAGGTGTCAGAGGGAGGAAGAGGATGTAAACCGAATTAAGATGCATCATGGTTGTGTACCCACGACCCGCAATGCACATATTCATTACGAACTGTAAATATGTGCTACTGAAATAAGAAAGAAAAGAAATGCATCTCAGAGCGAGGGAATGCAGCTCCCCTGGTGTAGAAAACCACGACACACACCACACACAGGAAGAGACAGGCGGTCTCGGGGGACAGCCAGCAGAAGCAGCAAGCTGCAGAACCAGCCCAGACTTCAGGAACTGGGACACACAAAAGCCATCGTTTAAAGAAACAGAGGAGCCAGGAGTGGTGGCACACGCCTGTAATCCAAGCACTCAAGAGGCTGAGGCAGGAGGATCATTTCGAATTCGAGACCAGCCTGGACTACAAAGTAAGCTCAAGGCCAGCCTGAATGGCATAGTGAAACCGTGTCTCAAAAAGAAAAACAACACAAAAGCAAAGAAATAGAGGAATAAAAAAAACGAGCAAAGAATAAGAGACTAAAAACCATAGGGAAAATTTGAAAAATCATACAAGTGCCCGCTCATAACGAGTAATTTTCTTTATTTTCCTATTCAAGCTAAGGTGGTACCTCTGTTCACAAACTTAATTCTTCCCATGATTCCGGTCGCAAACTGACTTAGATGAGAACGGAATCAAATTTCCCCACCAGGTCAGCATTGAACCTAACCAGTCACTAAGTTTGACTGAGTTCCTGTCCAGTTCGGGTTGCGACCGGAATCGTGGAAAGAATTAAGTTCATGAACAGAGGCGCTGGCACATACTTTTCCATCAGAAAATTCAGAAACTGCCCCCTGCACCCTAATCATTAAACGCCACCTGCAGGAAACAGTCTCGCGAGAGCGCTCTTCCGGGATCGCCCCTCCGTCCCCCACTTTTCCTGGCCAGGATCACCGCTTTCCGCATCCCGTCCTCATCCAGCTCGCTGGGACTTTCAGGACTCACACGGGGTCCCCCCCCCCTTCCCCAGGAAGGGCGCTGGGACTTTCAGGACTCACACGGGGTCCCCCCCCTTCCCCAGGAAGGGCAACGACAGCCACCAGCCAGCACGATTTGGGATTCTACTGTTGCATTCAACCCCTGCTAAGCTCCATCACACTGAACGGAAACCTTAGTGCACCCAGGAGGTTGAGAAGTCTTTGGGGTGACTGCCAAGTGCAGAGTCGCGGGACAGAAAATGTTAATGCAAGTCCCGATATAGGGGTGGCACCCTCCTACCCTCCATCTCATACCCAACTTGCGGCAGTACCTTGAAGCACCCCCCTCAATCCCCAGCAAATCATTTTCAACCCTCAGAGAAAACACTGAAACTCCGCAAAACACAACAGTACGCGCATCCCAGCCGGATAAAGTACCACGCTTTAGTCAAAGCTGACTCCCGGAGAGAATTGGAAAGGCAGCTTCCTCGCGCCCTCTTGTGGCTAGATTCAGCAATGCAAGGAGACCCTGACCAGTCCTGCTAAATGTTAGGGACAAGGTCCTGCCTGCCCTCAGCAGAATTTACCTTCCCACAGAGACCGATGGAAAAATGCAGCCAGGCAGAGGAGTGAGCAGGATCCCTTCGGATAATGAAAAGTGAAGAGTGAAATGGAGTGCCTGGGTGGAGCGGGTCTGGATAAGGGCACACAAGTTGTGTGCTCCACCTGGTGGCCGAGCTGAGAGCCCTGGCCAGCAAGAAGTTACTACAAGGCCAGCATCCTGAGCATTGCAAAGGCCCAGAGGCCGGCGTGATCTCAAGGCCTCTGAACACAGAAGAGACAAAATGGCAGGTGGCAGAGTCAAGGCAAATATCCCAGTAAGCTTGTGTGAGGGGTGGGCATAGCTGGGAACACCCACTCCCTCCATCCAGGTGGAAAATGGAGTCTGTTTCACAGCTTCACACCTGTGTTTCTCCGTTCCTCCAGCAACTGCAGCCTAAGACCATCCACTCCCTCATCTGCACAGCCACCACAGCTCAAGGTACCATCCTGTCCTGCAGAGCTCCCCAGGGGAACCCCTGTCCTTTCCAAGCCATTCTTCCTGGGTGAGAAGCCCTGGCTTCACAGGGTTAGGGCCCCACCCTTGCTTGGAACTTTTCAGTGGCTTTGCACTTGGAAGACCCAACTGTGACTGGTGTCTCCCGGTCTTTCTGCCTCAGGTGCCTCACACTAATGGTTCCCTATGCCCTTGCACTAATGTCATTACTGCCTCGCACTAATGGTTCCCCACACTGGAAGTTCCCCCCACTTCCTGTTTGCTTTCTCCTGGGCTTGGTTGAACCAATCCCTCCCACTGATTCAGTCACACTGTCCTATTAATTTTCTTCACGGCACCTATCATGTAACTGTCTCACTTACTTGGGGTTTTATGGTGGCTGTTGTTTTGGTTTGGGTTTTTTTTTTTGTCTTTTTTTCAGGTTGGATTTTGAAATCCACTTGAGCACAGACTATTTCCTGCTGTGCAATGGCTCACTCATGAGCTGTGTGATCTTGGACAAGTTGCCAACCTCTCTGTGTCTCAGTTTCATCATCGGGAAAGGGGGGGGATGGTAATGCTAACCACTTTGGGGGACTATAGTGAAGAATAAATGAGGTCATAAATGTGAAGTGTTTCCCATAATGCTCCAGACAAAGCAAGATAAACACAATAGTAATCACTAATATTAATGGCTGTCATGATTGTTGTGTGACTGTCCAGGGCTCAGCGCTAGAGGAGGGGGACCCACACTCCCAGCTCAGATCGGGCTGTGTTAGAGGGCTGGTTGAGAGCTGAGCTGTGGGGCGGGGCAGGGCAATCAAGTCAGGAACTGCAGCCTCCTGAGGGTTCTGAATCTTTTTCTCCCAGTGCTCAGCGAGGAGATACCCCCATGGCCTCCTTTAGGACATGAGGAGGCCAAGCTAGAGAGGTCCCGCAAGTTGCCTGAGCTCTTGTGACGGCTGGCTCAGAGATCCGACCAGCTCCCTGAGGGGCTGCAGAGGCAGGAAAGGGAAGGTCACCTCTCTGTCATTTGTTCTTATCGATTGATACCCAGGGGGAAAAGAGATAGCGAGGTGCCTCCCAGCCCTGCACCTGCCCCTGAATGCCGCAGGCCATCACCTGTCACCGCTCAGAACAGGGTCCCGGCATGGTTCCCTGATGTACAGTGCTCAGTGGGGAACTAGCTGGGGACAGTGGTGGGGAATCCAGGCCCCGCCAAGACTGTGCTCCAACCAGGGAATGGGCGCTCACGAGAGATTTCATGAACAAATGGACCAGCGAGCCAGCAGAGGAGGAGACAGTCCCTGCTCTCAGGAAGGGATGGAGGAGGTGACAGACCCGCCAAGGTCAGCCCTGAGCAGCACGCACTGCGTCAAGCATGGGGTGCAGGAGTGGGGTGTGGATGGCACCGTGGAGTGGTCAGTCCTGGGAATGTGGAGCCTGACTGGCCTGCGGGGTAAAGGGGATCCAGGGGACAGGGAGAAGGAAGGACACAGAGGGCAGGGTGTGTGAGGGGTGTGGGGAGATGGTTTGGATGGTGGTGAGGCAGGAGGTAAAACAAAGACAGGTAAACAACAGGAAGCCATGGGGCAAGAATTGAGAAACCATAGGAGCCAATAGATGAAGGTTACCCTGTCCCCTTAAGAGTCCCAGGCACAGGCAAACCCTAAAGTACACTCCCCTGGCCTATGTCCAACCTCAATGTGGTCTCAATAACCCCTCCCTTCTCAAGCTCTGGACGCCATGACACTGCCGCTAAAATCCTTGTATGGTCAAAACCCGTCTCCCAACAGGCAGACAGACTCAGGTACCCAGCGGGCCGTGACTCCTGTCAATTCCTAGTCACAGGGCCTCCTGTTATCCCAGTACCTTAAGAGACCCTGGACCTGTCCCTACAGGGGCTGTGAGTTCTTCTCACTGCCTACTCTCACCCCACAGAGCGCATTTTTGTTGTAGATAAATCTTACTCTTGTTATTCTTTTTGAGTGTCCTGCTCAGTGCTTTGTTCCAGATGCCAAGAGCCTGGAAAGGACTTCCCTTAGACCGCCCCTGGGATATCAGTAGGGTTACTTATGTTCTGGACATGCTCCGTGCCAGTTGGTCCCAGTTCTCCATTTGCCAAAAGCATAACTTCGGACTGTGCCATTTTCTGCAGATGTGGATGAGTCCATACTAGTTTTCTAAAGTCAGGGGAGACACAAGGTGCTGGTTCGATCCAGAAGCCCATGGGTTTCCGCTATTGAGCAAGGCCCAGGTCTCCTGCAGGCCTCTGGGAGTTGGTCCTCAGTCTCCTGACCTGTGGGCCGAAGTGGACTCTGTCCCCTGAAGTTGCCCCACCTGTGCCCTGGAGGTCAGCCACACCCTGCCCACTCCCTGGCAGCCACCACCACCGCCTCTCCCTGCTCCACCCTGCCCTCACACTGGCAGAAGGAGGCGGAGAGACCAGGCCGGTTGTCCTTACCAGGCAGCTGCCGGGGAGCAGGAACCTGGGGAGCGGAGGTCACTGAGGTTCCCTGAAATTCAGAGATGTGGAGGGAGAGCCGCGGCCTGCTGAGACCTGAGGCACAGCGAGTCTTTATCCCCTGCTCCTCGGCACACGTTGCTGTGGGATTCACGCAGATTACACCAGCTCCTCTGCAGTTTCACAGGGCTTCTCCAGCTCCGGCCCATGCTCACTGGGGCATCTACTCTAAGAGAGGAGCGGAGCACAAGTGAGACCCAGGGCTTCCCACAGCGGCCCGGCGGCAGGTGGGAGACCCACTGTCCTGCTCTGGTCCCAGGAGACCC